>QVRM01004252.1:0-34823 GCA_003439945.1 Dermanyssus gallinae
TTATTATTATTATTATTATTATTATTATTATTATTATTATTATTATTATTTTTATTATTATTGTTATATTATTATTATTGTAGAAGCGGCATTGCCCCTACACACCGCGAGAGACAGAAGCTATCTCAGTTATTCTCCCTCGCGCTCGTTTCCTCCATTATGGCCAGATCCCAAATAATTATTATCATAGTTTTTTAACAATTTGTATTATAACCCTTAAGTATTTGTAAGCGTTTTTTTTGGCCAATGAAGTTTATTTTTCACATTAAACGACTTTTAACACATAACACATAACAGTTTGTTATGTTTACAAATTTCGTTTAGTAAAATACCAATGGCAGCTTTGACTTTAAATTCAGCGATTGTAAAAAATTAAATTTTTCTAACGTTACGATTGCCACGCATTGCTTGCGACCATACATCATTATGTTTAATATAATATTTTTAACTACAAATTCTGTATAAGAGGATTTTTAAGAAGCCCTGCGTCAATAAAAAAGACGACTTCGTCCGTTGCAAGTATTAAATAATTGGTTGTTTTTCGCAAAACGTATTTTATTTGCATTAATTAAAGAGTTGCTCAAGAGAAATACCCCGTAGCATCTAATCTATCTATTGTAGCAGTAGTTTAGATGCAACGTTTTTTTATTTATTGTTGTTGATTAGAATCCTTAACCCTCAATTAAAACTTAGTAAGACTCCTATTTTTTATTAGGTTTTAAAGGCAGGTTACCCCATACAAACACTGTAGCATTTTTGGGACGTCGTTGAACAAAAACGGATTTGTCTGTTAATGCGACTAGATCGCGCTTCTAGTCTAGTCTGAGAGTTTTAGTCTGTGTTCGATAGATGCACCAGCTTAAATTTTTTGTACATTACGTGATACGTGAAAGACACACACATCCGACGCACGCAAAGTTCTATATTTCAGCCGAGCTGAACCACACGAGTAATAGTCCTCGTGTTCGCTTTTTTTAGCTTTTCAATTTTTGTAACAGCTGCACGCTTTCCGATCGATCGAAACATGCCGAAGATGATAGCCGAGTGACGTGATTAAGAGAAAGAACAAACATTTTGTTTTTATTTAAATAAAGCCGGAGAGTTATGAAACACATAAGCACTAAGACCACCAAATATGATAACAGGATAATTGCTTGTGGCGATCATCGCTGCCTGTGAGAGCTATGCGAAATCGTACTGACGCTTGGCCGAATTACTGTAGAATGCAAATGAAGACTCATTGTCAAAATATAGACACGCGCGATTTTAGTATCACGTTTATTTGCTGAAAATGTGATTATTTCCTTCGAAGACGAAGAAAACTATTCTGAACGTATATAGAGACAGCACGTATATTCTTTAATCGAAGACGCAAATCACAATTGCCTGCCAATTTAATTTGGCTGCTTTTTTAGAAACTTTGGGAAGCTAAACAAAGATGAGCTGCCAACTTGTCACATACGCGAGCGCATTTGTGTGTCGCAAAGTTTACTGTCCACATGGCATCGACAGTACGACTTGTTTTTCAACTCGACCGTTTTCCACGCCCTCCGTCTTCTGCTCGTCATTGATGACATCATCATAAGTATCGTCCACTTCAGACGTTCTCAGCCTGGTTCTGTAATCGCCGTATCTGCTGTTGATAGAAGCAATCAATCATGTGTCGTCTCCCGGAAAATCCGTCGCTCCGCTGTTAGAGCTAATAACCAACGAATAACTACAAACCGTGCAGTACTTCCAGTGATGTGCTGAAGATTTACACTTAGGCACGGTACCACCATGCTATCCTTGCCGTGGCCAACTGATTTGCGACGAAGTCAATTATTTTGCTGACTGTCTTCATTTTCCATTTGGCAGAACTTTAAATTTGTAGGTGAATCCCAAAAACAAAATTGCAGCAGGAATACGGCACAGTATCTAAGTGCATTAGTGCGGAGCTTTTCTAATGACAATACATGTCCAACACGAGGTCACAACTTCAGTCCTATGATTCAACTGCCATGTATCGAGCTTTACCACTGAGCTCTGAAGAGAAGAAAAGAGGACCTTGATGAACTAAAAGTCGTGAGTTCGATTCTGACATGATGGATACCATTTGGAGCGATCTTACTTGAGATTTGCAAATTTGTATTAGAATTTTAATATAAAAACGAAATAAATATAATATTATATATTTTCGTACAGGTTTTTCATTAAGCGCCTGCAACCCTATCCGTGTTGGCGGTACACCATGTAACAGCACTGCTTACGAAAGAGATGTGCAAATCCGTTGGAACTCTCAGAAGAAATATCGACTATTTGAAGGTTTCATAAAATATCGGTCTGTACAAATTCTTTAAAGGTCAGTCAAAGACACTCAATTTGTGACTTGAGATTATGTCACCCCTCCGAAGGCGTTTAATCAATAATGAATTGTGGGCCACGAACTGCTCTCACAAAAACTTCAGACAGCGGTCACCATCAATTGTTCTATTAGATTATCTGTCTAACAATCAATTTTCAGTTGAGTACGCATTTATTTTATACTATATATATATATATATATATATATATATATATATATATATATATATATATACTACTACATCTACTAAATATATACTTGATTATTCTTTGCAGCGTGCATTACGAACACTAGACATTCTAATTGGATATAGTATTTGCTCTCCCATAGAGCTAATCCTTCTATTTACAAGCACATATTAATAGCAACTGTAAGTTACAGTTTGATCAAAAAATGCCGGTGAGGGTGAGACTAGCGTTGGTCATGGATAAGGAAAAGGAGAAAGTATAGACATTCCTACGCAGATATGGTGTAGGGCCATATCCCGCCCTAAACACTTACGAAGTATCAAGCATTCTAGTTTGAGTCTGACTTTCCTAGCGCTCTATTATTATCTAGCACCCGTAGTACGCAATCTTTGACCGCCATCAATGTCGGTTATACAGCGGCGGCACCGTCTTGATTATGTAAACCCCTTTACGTCCTCACAAAGCCGAATATGTTCGGTAAAGCAGGTGCAGTTTTCAAAGTGTGGCAGCAGCGTTTTAATTTAATGTGCATAGTGTTTTATGTTTAAGGCCCGACATATAAGTGGCTGTACAAAAGATGATTTAAAATTAAGGCTTGAAATTACGCCTGCAGTTGAAGTTTCCCCGATTATTGTTCTAGATACGCCTTGTCTGCTCGTAACTCTAGTTAGGTTTGAGTGCTACCCGTGTACGGGCGACTTGCGGCGGTTGATTAGCAGAAGCGCGCGGAGAGTTAAAGAGTGGCGTACTTTGGCACACGTGAGCATAATGTACGAATATGTGTAAACAGCCCATCGGTCCACGACGTTTTTAACAGAACTAAAGTCGTATATAACTTAGAGTTGCAAACTAGAATTGCAAGTTCTAAAAGCTATTTAAACTCTTTTTTGCCATTGCTTTCTTTTTAAATACGTTCTTATAATTGAGGTGCACACCCTTCGTGAACCTGCTTCCGTCGAGTGGATTTATGACAGAATATTACATATTGTAATTGTTCGCCTCATTTCTTGGTGTAGTCCCGAAGGTAGGGCTAGGAAAAAAACACTGGTGCAGCCAAGCAAGACGCGGCCAGTTCGTTTCTTTTTTCTAATATATAGCGGAACGCCCAAATTGTTAAGCGAGTTAAAGACCCCTTATGCGTTCTGTGCCAATGATCTAGTAGGCAGACTCAGACGCATCTGCAGTTTTATCTCAATAAGACCTCAAAACGGTGTAGCGAGAATACTTCAATAATCAATGTAGTAAACACCAAGGTTTTAAGTTTTAGCAGAGGCGGACCATACGACACCGTAGCCCATCTCATGCGTATAGTGGGTCGTCCTGTCAAATCAGTTAGCCTTTTCGCTTACCCCGGAGTACTCTAAAAATTTTTCTCAGCATGGCTATTAGGGAAACACGAGAAATGGTGACATCACTGACTAAGCGCCTGCGTAGCATAAATACTTCTTGAATATATTACGCCTCAAAACATTTCTAATTGTAATACATTGCCCGTTTAATCTACAGGCGCTTTATAATTGGAGGAAGAATGGAACATAACTAAAGGTTCCGGAGAATGTTTTATGCATATGCATTACTAGCAGCTTCCAGTGACCACCACACAGAGTTTCTCTCCACCTCGTCAGACTCGGAACTGCATAGAATTCCTTCGATATCCGCAGTAAGAATTCCGCTTTTCTAGGGCTCCGTACGCCCTACCAATGAGGCTTTTCCCGAAGAGGTGAGTCTAGGCCTAGCTGCAGTCATCCTCCCTTCTCTCCTTCCTCTTGGCATAAATAGTACTCCCTCATCCAAGCATACCTAGGTCTTTTCCTGTCTACAACTTGTCCCTCGGTGCTCTCCCCTCTAAGCATACTGACCGAGTCCATCATTGACCTCGCCTCTTTCCACCCTTCTTCCGAGTCGATCATGTGTCTTATAGTCTGCTTTAGTGGCCCTTTCTTGATAAAGAGAAAAGCCGCCGCTTGGTTCTTGGTCCTGGTCCTCTTGGTCCACGTCGTCGGGCTCGCCAGGGTCTCATAAGGCGCAAGTACCTCATTGCGTCGTTTGCTTAGCGGCCAGAGAGTCGGACCAGTCGGTGCATCCTCATTCAGATCTTTCGGAAGTCAGCGATTTTCTTCGTCAACTAATACCCTGGGTAGTAGCGTCTGGGCTGGGGGAGTGGCGCGCACACGCGGACTTTTTCCACAGCTCCCTGTTAGAGAGGAAGCAGAACAAATGTATATGATCGTTTCTTCAAGAGTAGAGATACCCAAGTGTAACAGACCCCCGGCTTTCTTTCTTGAAGGCCCGCGGACTCAGTATCCGCTGGCGCCGTCCCTCTCCTTCTCAAGTGATAAATGATCAAATCCCTGAGTGCCTTCACGAACTTACTTGCTCCCGGGCACTTGTCTTCGAAGCACGGTGCGGGTCGCTCAGCTCCGGGGAGCCAGGCGAATGGGACCCATTCGGACGGGGCAGCTCCTAGCAGACTTCTAGTTGCCCGCCCAATATAAACTGTGCGTGTAGACCCTCTAACACACACAAGAGAGACGCTGTCTTTCGCTCGCCGTAGGCGTCCAGAGGCGGAGGGGGAAGGACCTTCAGCCAGCTTCCTGAGCACACCTAGAATACTTTTGTCGAGATCGGTCTTGGTAGCAGCTACGCCCGCAACCACTTCCGCCAACACGAATCGCTGTTCTGTCTGAGAGGTCCCCGTACAATGTCAATATGGCGACGTTGCACTGAAACATAAATGTCGTATTTGCCGGTCTTTCCGCCAGAGTGCGCAAACTACAGCAAGAGCCGGCAGTTGACGAACCAGGCTTTAAAAAGCACTGCAAAAATATGTCCGTTGTGTTTGGCGGTCAGCACAAGATTCTTACGTGTATGCCTATGAGCATTGTTTGTCGGCATTTACTCTAAACGCACAGACAGGTTTTGAAGAGGCAATAAATACACAACCCATTGGATCTGCCTGCAGCAGCAGCTGTTCACAGTAATGTTCTAAATAAGTATCACATTAAAAAAGGGAAATTTAGAATTTGTCATCAAAAACAACGCTGGCCTGAATCTTTCGTACAGAAAAAAATACTAATAGAACACTGCTTTAATGCTGCGTGACCACCAGATCATAAGCATAAAGCCAACCGTGTAACACCACAGACGGCTCTGTATAAAGCGTTTGTGTGTGTGGTTGCAACAATAATAAATACGTTATTATGTACTTGTATGCAACGAAAATAAAGAGAAGTCACTAACGGCAAGTATCAATCATATGTTGCCAAACCACTAACGTTGCTCTACCATTAATTTTGTGGTGAATCTTATGCGGATGTGAGCTTGTTAACTGATTATATGATATGCTGTATCTTTTTTTTCGTAAGCGTTACAGCAAACATGCGTTATGCCATTTATTGTGTGTCTACGTGTAGTTTAGTTTTTAGCTTAGTGTAGTGACGATTAAAGGCAGATAAGTATCAGTGTCAGAAAGTACTTTTTGGCCTGAGCTAATAAGTCGATCTTTTCAGAGTTGTTGTCTATGCCCATAGCCACCGGTTTTATGCGGCAAACCGCTCGATTTTTAAACTAAATATCCAGCTTCTTCATTATTTCGCTAAGGAATCATAACCAAATACCGCCGCCTATTTTGGATCATTTGAAAACGACGCAGCAAACAAAGTACCTAGTAAAAATTCATCCGTTCGTTTTTTTTATATAGGGACCTATAACGGTGTTTGAATTTTCCATCATAGTGGAGTGTGGGTTAGAACCCAGCCCAGTGACGAATACCGCCGTACTTGTTGACGTAGGTGTTTAAAATTAAATTTGAATGTCCACAAAGAGAAAGGTGTAAAAAAGAGTAACATAAGCATGGCGGAGATTCGAGAAGCTTGAATGCATTAAAACGTTTCGATCGATGGTATACAAATTTGACATTCTATTCTGTACCATTCTGATAAACTTTTAGTAACCCTAAATTATGCCACGCAAGCTATGCAACAGCGAGCCTTCTAGGATACCCTCAAAAAATACAACTAGCGACGTTGATGACCGAATTTGGCAAATGCCTATTTGTGGAACTGTTACCCGATTACATCAGACGTCATAATAACCTACGCCTGTTCAAAAGTGGATTACACGAGTGGTTCCTGTAAAACAGGTTCATTCTTAGAAAAGACAATTTTTGTGTGACGATCAAGGTATGGTAACCCCGCCAAGTCGTAACTCATTGATTCCACTTAGACCTCTAGGTCGAGTATGCACTATTCCATTAAACTCCGCGAGGCTTGTGAGCCTGCCGGACCTTTTTTAAGCAGGTGTAGGCCTTCAGAGTCTACAGTTCACCACAAGACACTATAAAACTCACAGACGCGGCTGATTCACCGCGAAGGTTAGCCGCGTTCGTCCTTCTTGCTATGGTATGTCCGGTACACAAACGCGGAGAAAAAGCGATCCGCATAACAAAAGGCCAGCATCACTCACCTCCGTCCTATGCAAACCATTTGAGAAGGCCATCGCCGAAGAGATCTACCGAAATGCACATGCATAAGGCCTTATTTCGAGGGAACTTTTTGCGTATCGTCCCGCTCACCTCATGCTTTTGCAGCGGCTCGAGACCCAAAATGACTGCTGTCTCCTGATAAATGATGGAAGACCACTCGACTGTGTGTACTTCAATTTTAAATCTGCCTTCGAAAGTACCACACACTCAAAGCTACTCAAACTCCTGCCGCAATACTGAGTTGGTAGTCGTATAGTTAATTGGATTAGGGCTTTTCTGTCGGATAGACTTTTTAGAGTTAGGGTTAATAATTTCCTATCATCAACGGCAGATGTCACATCTGGTTGTCCCCATACGTGGGCCATTAATGTACATATTGTACACTGACTGTATGAATTACATAATACCTCAGCATGTGCAGGTAAATATATATATGCTGACAATGTAAAAATATATACACCTGTAAATAATGTAAATAGCATCGTTGCTTTCATGTAAGGCTATACAAACAATATGTTCTCTTGATCTTGGTATATGCCTTACCTGTGTGGAATCTGGGTAATTCTCGTGATAAGAGGATGCTGGCGAGTATCATTATAAGTTTGTTAAACGTGTTACATACCGCTGTAATATTAGCGAAAACGACGTTGAATGCGACCATATTGTTGAAATGTTAGATGTAATTGACATACGCACGTTTACTCGCATATGTAGACGGCCGGAGCAAGCAGTGAGATATTTTTAGATAAATACTACAAATACTCGCTCGATAATTGATATCCAGGCCAAAATGATTGCCAGGAAAGCGATCGTTAACAAAATGTTTGCATGGCGCTGAGTACAACCCGATATCTATGCCGCCTAAAGGCCGATTTGTGACAACTTGCTTCTGTGATATCACTAAAGCCCCCCTGCCAAAGAGTGTATGAATATATATATATATATATATATATGAATATATATATATATATATATATATATATATATATATATATATATATATATATATATATATATATATATATATATATATATAGAACTACGAATCCAACAAACATCAAGACGCCTCTGAGAACGCGGACCTTTGACGCGACACGTAGGTCATGTGAGCAGCATAGCAATTTGGCGCAGTTTCCAAGTAAACCATACATGCATACAAGCTCATCTGAACATAATTTTATAAGCCTACCCGAAGCACTACCGCACGACATTGTTTTGTAGCTCATAACAAATTCAATATCGGTGTCGATCTAATTGTGACAAACACGCGCTGTTCTGAATATAGCTGCATGCGTACGTATGGTAACGTAAACGAGCAGATGTTCGGGGCCAATCATGATAATTAGTTGCCGTAGTAGGAGAAGACGAACGCAACTCTGTCTGGGTCAGCTGAAAATACACAAACGCAAGTGGCGCGACGGCATGAGAGGCTGATTCCTAAGACCTGCTCGCAAGGAGGGCAGGCGAGGTCGTACTGTATATTGAACGCGTCCGATTGCGGCTCAGCGCATGTCAACTTGGCTTGAGCCAACTTACGCGCGATACAGAGTCGGCGCAGAGACAGTCGGACTGGGGCGCCCAAAGCCTCATCGCCAGTATGCCGACCGAACGGCTACGTCTCGTCAAAGGCGGCACTCCTCGCGGACTTCACCTACAGCGGCGCACCTTAACGAGGGCACAAGTTACTGTATGAATAGCTCGACGACAACATCCTCGAAGCGTGCGCCATCCGGTCAATCTATATATTCTCGGGGAGACCGTTACGCGCATTTTGCTTTTGTAGCGAGGGAAAACGGAAAAAGAGCTAACAAGACAGGAAGAACACTTCGCAATAAGAAAACCGAAGCATCATCGAATAACCAATGTCGACGTTGGTAATCGTCTAAAAAAGTTTTAACCAAACATTGCAAAAAGCTAACCCAAAGAAAATTGAATGTTGTTTTTTGTATTAAATTAGTTTTATATATATATATATATATATATATATACGAGATAGAGTAATATTTCCAGTGCACACGTTCTCAGGAGACAAATGTCACTCCATCTGTATTCATAATAAATATTGTAACGTTCTTATATATATATATATATATATATATATATATATATATATATATATATATATATATATATATATATATATATATATATTATAAAGTGTGTGGCTTAAATAAATGTTAGTAGGCTGCAGACAGCTCAAAGATGTCAGTTAAGTCGCAATTTCAGGACGGACAGATGCCCACATACGAACACACGCATGCGTAGTTGCGGCAATGGCGATAGTGGTAGCACTGGATGGTTCAAACTCTTCTCCGGTGGTCGGATGGCAGGCCGAAGATGTGGGCTGCAATGTGTGCCGTATGACGGATGAGGCAGAGCCCTCTTCTGCTGCTCGTGCTAGTTCTTTGCTGCTGCTGCTGCCTTTACTGGTCGATGCAACTTTAAGCATCGTTAGCGGTCGCACCAGCAAGAACAACATCAACAGCAGTAACAACATTAGAATCAACAACAACAGCAGCAGAAGCATCATCAGAATCAACAACAACAGCAGCAGAAGCATCATCAACCTTGGGCGCTGCAGCGATCGAGCCTGTTGTACAAAGTTCGTCGTGCCGCATAACGCTGTGTCCACACAGCCTGCCATTCCTCCTAGCTTCCTATTCCTAGCGGCCCTGGTTCGAGAGCGTATGGGGCCCGAGTTCGGATACCAGCCGTAGGCGGAGATCGGCCATCGACGGCGCCGCCGCCCCCCCCTCCGTCCTGAGACGAAGTAGTGCTTCATCAAAAAGGCGATAATGGAAGCGTAACGCCGTAAGCCGCCGACAGACTTTGAGCAAGCAGCCATCACGGCGTATATGTAGAGCGCAAACGATCGACCGACTCGACGATCCAGAGAGCGATCCACTTCGCTAGCTGTCTGCCGGAAGAAGGCAACGACCTGCCCGCTTTTCTTCTTCTTTCGTCGTTGCCCAAGCGCCCCCTGCTGTCAGAGGCAGCAGCATTCCCATTGATGTATGTTTCCGTCGCCGTTTCCGTAGCCAGCGTTCTGCGCGTACCACCTATCGCGGCGGCGAACGTGAAAGCGTATGCCTGCTATGAGCCGTGCTGCTTGCTATACAAAGGCTGCTTACCTCTTTTACTACTACTACTACGACTACTACTACTACGACTACTACTAGAGCACGTGCTGTCAATCTTTATATGAAACGTGCGCCACAAATCGTACCCACAACTACTGTATACGTGCGTACACATGTATAATTATTTACAGTATGCATGCAACGTTTCGAGAGTTTCTTTACAAATGACCAAAGATGCTCCTGTAGAAGCGTCTAAACGTTAGTATACAGATATCAATATATATATATATATATATATATATATATATATATATATATATTAGCGTCACTAATAATCGTCACTTAGCGTCACTTAATTTTGCAGATTGAAACATGCCGTCTCGAGATGCTCAGCGAGCAATTTACGGCGGGTAAGCCTTCTAAACTTAAGTATGAAACATTGTGAAACAGGCACGAATCATTCATATATGTAGTATACGAGTAAAGATGCATAAACATGTAAGCATATAAACAAGCATGTAATGGCATATATTCAACGAGTGTTTAAAAAACGTTGTTTGTCGGTACTAGTATTTCATTTGAACGTTATCACACTGTGCTAACCTACCAAAACCTATACCTTTCGGGCTGACCTCCAGCCAAGATTAGACGTGCATGGGACTGCTTTTTGCATTGCTTCATAGACGGACCCCAATAAATATACATGTGCAACGGTAAGACTCGAACCCGCGCACCTATGTATCTCCTCCGGTCGCGAGGCGCAGGCATCACGCCACCAGGCTCGACAACCTACTAGTACCTGCTAGTCAAAAACCTATAATTTTTCGGCGGCAACTACAAGTCGTTTAAAAAAATTATTAAGTTGTGATTTAGTCAGAAGGTCGGGATCTCCTAGTGCCTCAAACGTCAGAACGAAGTTTTATTGCGATGGAGTTGTTTTTCGTGCGATACTCTCGGGGCAGAATAGACTACGCACTTGCGTTTTCGAGTCACCTGCCAAAAAGCAAAGAAGTGACTTGAAACGTAACTCGTTACCCCAAGCTTGGCAGATCCCAACTGACAGAAGTAAGGACCCGCGCTATTAGCTGTCGGGTGTTATTGCAGGACGCTTTTGCAGCAATTCTTCTAAATGTAGTGGGCCAAGCAATAGAGCTACAGGCCTATACTTTTGCGCGAGACAACGATAGCCGAAACCTAAGAATTCCTCGGAAGATGTTAAGATGCCACGTTAAGATGTCGACTGCAAGGGCGTCCACAGGCCTTGTTGTAGCTTCCATAAGCACTGGGACAATGTGGGCCTGTAATGTGACACGGTTTCATAAGGTCGCGCTGGAAAGACCTGGTCCGCGACGTTCATTGTCATCTCTGCAGGGGTTCTGGAAAGCTGGCCATACGAGGCCGTCTGAAGCTGATGGGCACTTCTACGCGGTATCCTTTTTGGAGGCGAAGTAGTAGTAACATATATAGAAATTATTGTGATGATTTATTAATCATTTACAATACGTTTGAACACTCGGCAGTGCTCGCCTTAATAAAAATGATGGTAAAAAGGTGTCACGTGAGGTTATGAATCTATGAAGGGGGCTACCATTAAGCTATCCGTGTCCTTCCTTAATGGTAGCCCCCGCTCTTATAGACCCGGTGCGAGCGGTATACCCTCAAGGTTCCTTGCAACGTTAAGACGGTAAGATCCATAAGATTTCTTTTCGTGACGCCGAGCCCCAAGAGCGTAATCGCAGATTCGGAGTCCCATACAACACTCATAGAGATAGTAATGGATCCGAATCTGCGAGGTTTTTGCGGGTAGGGGAGCACCGCTCTTAGGAACTCGACGTGATATTTGGTGATATTGTCCTGCCGCACTTTTGCGAGGTTCCTGTTCGGGCCACAAACCTCGGTATCTAAAACCCAGACTTCAGTAGGTGCTGTTATTACGAGGTCGGGTTGTATACCCGACCTTTATGTATATTATGGGTACACTACTAAGGTCCGTTTGGTATCTTTTTTTCTCTATCTTGCCTTTCGCTAACCTACCGTAGCGGTCTAGAGCATTTTTATTGTAGCCTCGTGCCGTAAACGGAGAGGCTACGATAATGAGTCGACTACTCAGGCATGGTCTATCAGTCGTCATGCAACACTAGCACTTGTTATGACGCTAGATAAACTCGGTTTTGCAGACGTTATATAATAAAGAAACTTGACGCGATTTTCTGCAAACGTGTGAGTTTGACTTTCTCACAAGTGGACTGAATAAAACATGGCAAAACACGCACCTTTGCTAGGGCGCATAAAGAATGGCGTGTGTACATGTTGGCTTAAAACCGAAGCGGCAGGCGGCCGATTCCAAGAAATCTGCCTCAACCAAGCATAAATCAAGATTTTACTCCGCACAACCTATGCTTAGTTTGTACTGAATCAAGGCGGGTGCGATGCAGAAGTAAACAATTGCCAACGATAAACGGAAAAGCACAATCTAAATACAGGCTAGTCGTATTGATGAAAGACTCATTCAACAGAAAATATCTAACAGATAAAATAATTTCACCTTACGACAATGCTATGCCTCACACGAGAAGCATCATCGAAGCCTGTTTTGAGAGTTGAAATAAAGGGTCGTTCAGCACCCTATATATTCTTGATACCTTAAGCCAAGTAATTGTCATTCATTTTACTTACTGTACAATTATGTCTGCATACAGGCCTTTGTTAATTAAAATCTCTTACAACCTCCCTAATTAAATAGCTATGTAAAACTAACTAACTGATTTTTAATGAAAGAAGATTCATAAACATGCCGAAAAAACGTGATGTAAATTATAATGGAATTATGCATTACCCTAGGACACACATTTGTATATATATAGTTTTTCCTCTATATTCGATATATGTATATATATAGTTTCTCTCTCTATCTATCTATCTATCTATATATATATATATATATAGACAGACTTGACTTGACCGTAGCGTACGGACGTGTTTGGCTAGTGCTCCGTGACAAAGGGTGATAGTGGGAGCCTGCCGCCGCTGCAGCCAACGCAGCCACTACCTATCAGGCCAGCACTGCGTTCCAGACTACTCACCCGAAAAAGCAACAACTCCTCGGGTGAGAAATTTCCAACTTTGTACTTTCGATTTCACCTAGTATTATAGCAGGCGGCAGTTCGCACGCCACTAAGTACGACAATTCGAACAGCAGCACAAACGGCGCTACGTGCGCGAAAACTCGAGAGCGGAAGCGCATCAATAATCTAAACGTTGCGAAACGACTTCAAGCCCACAGAATAGCAAGTGCTAGTAAAACTTGCACATTAGCTAACTAAATAATAAATAAACTGGGCAGAGGAAAACCGCATGCAAATATCTACTTCCAAGTCGTCTGCCGTTCTCAAGACAATGCCAGATACTATTCAGTATATGCTAAACGGCCGACTCATTCCAGAGGTCTCACGCTACAAAGACGACGGGGTAATCTTCGACCGCCAAATAAAGTTTAGACCTCACATGGCTAAGATTGTCAAGGCCGCGTCTCCATTGTGTAATCTCATAATGCGGTCTTTCATTATACAGGACCATAATGTGTACCTAAAGCTGTATCAAGCTATAGTGGTACAAAAGTGGACTTAATGCTGTCACGTATGGATGCCATTCTATAAAGGAGATGTTGACGTTTTGCAGAGCGTGCAGGATAATTTTGTGAAACGAGTTGCTCGGCGGTGTTGTCTTCCACGCGAGCGTATCACATTGCCTAGTGTTAGTGAATACCAATCCCATGCCGATTGCCGCATGTTTAAACAACTAGCGCGTCGGAAACGTATTACTAGGTATTTTGTTCTAAGACCAAATAATCTCCGGAGCGTCGTTCACAGATTCGAAACGACTTTGCTTCTATTGTAATACCCCTTTTTCAATAAAGGTGATATGATATGATAAATAATGAGAGAATACATCGAGTGGCGAGGACTCAAATCAAGACTCGAACCCGACTGGTGATCTTAGCTGATAAGGCGCCAACAAGAGCCTTACTGCTTCCATAAAGGTCCGACAAAGACGAACGCCTCATCGACCGGCTATCGCTGCTCTGTAGTGAAATTAGGCAATGCGTCATATGCTGACACTCTACATGCTCTTAGGAACAACATTCACAGAACGACCGTTGGAGTAGATGTTACAAAAGCTTCAAGGATAGCTACAGGCAAAATTTGCCTGATTGTGCAAGGTACTACTGCCGACGCTACTGACAAATTCCTTTAACAAATAAAGGAAAACGCATTGTTTGAAGCGACAGCCCAAGCGGTCTCCCACACCAAGACCGTAATAATCCGAAACCTAGATGAGTCTACTGAGCCGAAAGACATTCTCAAGGCGCTTACTAAGGACGGAGCAACAAATATGGAGTTTACTCTAAGCCTCCTAAAAGAACCCGAACAGGAGACTATCCGTGCATCGCTAAAATGCCACCAGAGGAGGCCCAAAGGCTGCTACGACAAAGTCATATGCACCTTGGTTGGACCCAATGCCGCATAGATGAAATGGTCTTAGTTCCACGGCGTTTACTGCCTAAGAACTTCATTGATATTTCTGATATTTCGAGTGAGACCTTCTGCCGCGAAGAGTACCTACAGTTTTTAGTGGCGGTGGCGATAAATATTCGGACACCCTTTAGAGCTGGCCGGCAGTAAGAAGTCGGGGTCCCATGTAACACCTCTGACAATGACAGACACATATCAACATTATATTTGACGTTTACATTAGAGGGACTTACGTATGGAATAACCGACCGGAGGATCTACGAGGAGCAAGACACCCTATCCGATTATCTCTTCATCGCGTAACCATCAACTTTTTTCTCAAAAATGACCAAAGTTGTCAACCGCACTTCCCTTGTAGTCTCACTATAAAACTCCATAGACTTGCAAAAAATAACTGTACTCTGTGGCAATCTCAACTGTCCACTGAATAAGGCAAAGCACCCAAGAACAGCGTCACTCCTGGACACACTGGCGTCTCGGAGCATGTAAGTTGTATCTACAGCTGATGACTTGACAGTTATTGCGCCGCAAGGACAGTTAACAACAGATATATTTGCTATAAATGCTGATCGCCATCTCTGAGCTGCACCCTTGACATCACGCGACTTAATATTGTTTCTCGAAGTGTTCTTTCTGTTCCACCTCTGATCGATGTGGAGTCATATGCTTGCAGGCTCCGTACCGTCATTACTGGCAGCGCCCGACCAAACCGAGCTCGTAGTAGATAAGCCCCTTGATTCAATCAGCAGTGCTGCTCTTGCAAGCACTACATGGTGCAAGCATACATCCTAGCCCGTATACGCCCTAATAGTTATCTATTCGCTGTGTTCGTGGACTTTAGGGCGGTCTTCCATACGGCCGCGCGAACGATCATTCTCAACAAGTTGGCACACTGTGGAGTTCCATTGAGCACCCTAGAACTTCTAAAAAGCATCTTGCAGGAGGGACCGGTAATAATAGACGATGGGGCTGTTGAACATGCACCGACCACTCAGACCACAGGTGTGGCTTAGGGTGATAATATTAATAGTCCTCTGATATTCTCAATGTTGGTAAGCATACAAAATCGGCATTGGTTTAGTATTTTTCCCGATTTAGCAATCGCTTATAACTTTATAGCCCTATGTTGACCGGAACAAACTGGATATTAGTGCAAGAAGACTAAAACGATAAAATTTGGACGAGAGGGAAAACTAGCCAACGTGATAAGTTCAGATTGGTTCAGAAACAATCAAAGTCGTTCCCTACTTCCCCTACCAAAAAATCGTGTTTTCATCACGTGGCGCAAGTTTCTCTAGGGAATCAAAAAAATATCTACAACCTTTTGACAGTGTCAAGGACCGATATAGGCTGTCGATGGCGGTTGCTCTTAGCTAGTTTAACCTGAAGATTGTACCCACCTTTCCTATTGTGCTCAGGTGATTTAGTCTCATCTCTTGAGGGTAAACTTAAGGGTGTTTGCCCAACTTAAGGCCAGTTTCATTCAAGAAAACATTGAACGTCTACCGCATTAGTCTAAATATGTTAGTGTACTTACTGGCGTCGTCTCCGTTATTCGTTGAGAACTAGCGAAGGATGCACAATCTACTGAAGGCGACAGCCTTTAAAGAACACGCTGTTCCATGACACAAAAACAATGACATCGGATTCGTGGAGAGGCTGCAGCTATGGGAACCGACATCACGTCACCAAATTTGCCGTTCATGGCTTCCATTTGAAGATCTGTAAGCGCGAGAAGTCTTATGAGATCTCGCCGAAGTGCATATCACCCTCAGCGTTGCGAAGGAGTAATTTCGTAGTCCCAAGTCTGGAGATATGATGTCTATGATGTATATGTGTAAACCAGTCCTTGGTGAATAAAACTACTACTACCTAGACTCCGTTAGGAGTGCGCCCCGGGGCCCAACGCAGACGATCTTCCACTGACCGTTACCGCCCGTGACGAGGATCTGCTTGAAGGAAAAGCCAACAGAGCCTTGGCAGATATCCGACAACATCTCCGCACGCTTAGTCCCGAACTGGCTTCACAAGCCATTCATTTAAACGGCCTGAAGCATCCTCCAGGAAATCTAAATTCACACCTGAAAGATCACCCAGTAACACCCACACCCATCGTCAAGTACCTGCGCGTGATCAACGATAGAGCTCTTACAGGAGCACCTCTTATGCGCTATGCAAAAAAAGCAGCCAAAAGCTTAGCAGAGCTACGGAAAATCCTCCCACTGACGAGAGGGGCAACCGACGCTCGGCGCCGTCTCCTAGCATCAGTAATATATAGCATCATGTTATACGCCGTACCCTTATAGAAGCGCACAAGTACCAGAGCTACAACACGCCGTCTTCTCAACAAAACCCAAAGCTCTATGACGCTCAACATAGCACGGGTCAAGCCCCCCTTGGCTATTGGCACGAAAATGTGTCGTTTGGCTGTGTCGTCCAGTATCGTCTGTAAGATTACTGAAGCGTCGTAGCTCGTCCGTTTTGTCAACAAGGTCGGTACCCCTCAGAATATGAGTTAGGCGTGTGGCTGAGTAAGAGCAGCCAGGTAAAGACTACTATGGTATCCTGCCAGGGGAAGGCGTTCTAAAGCGGTACTCAGTTTACCTAGCCATTTCTGCAAAACGGAGGGAACCTTTACCTTCTTGAAGTAGGGGCACCCCTACTTCGTTTGCTCTAAGCATCTGCGAGCCCGATAACTAGTGCGTAATCTTGGAGCTTGTGGAATCCACGTCAGGATTCTACACGAGCATTTCGCATTTAGAGGGGTTTAGGGCTAACCCGCTTATCATCTCAAAATCGATAACCTCCTGTACTCTCCTGTTACTAACGATTGTAGAGGCGTTGCCTGGCAGTACTACATTGTCCAAGTATCACATGTTAAGCGCGCTTTCGGGCAATTTGGTCAGATTGTTAACTGTCAGGCAAGACAAAAGTGGACCTAGGGGGTCTCCTTGCTGTATACCCGTATCGGACGATATTATTAAGCCAGACGTTACAAGGCAATTTAGACGTCTGTATAAGAACTCGACATTATGGTACATATTTAGGGTGGAGTTCTTGGCTGACCTTAGCAAATGGTCTCTCTTTACCGCATTGAAGGCATTTGAAAAATTCAGCTTGAGCAAGAACCTGGAACAAGTTCTGAAGGCCAGGAAAGAGCGAGTTGTATAAACTGCTATTTTTATCAGTGTGTAAGCGGTCCTGTGTCATCTCTTATTCTGACCTTCAAAGAAATCCTGTATAGGCATGATAAGCATGCTATCGGTCGGATAGAGCCGCACTTTATTTTCGACGTAAATAACTTGGCGCCAAAAATGATTGGTAAAAGTTCCGCTGGTTGTTGCCAAAACCGCAATATATCAACAACGTTGGCTATAGATATGGCCAACTTGCCAAATGTCTCTTTGAGATTTAGGGACAGCAAGTGGCTAGTAGTCTCGGACGGATAAAGTCTAATCCAGCTGAGGAACTTTTTGGAAAGGATTGAACTATAGAATGTATTACTAAGAAATTTCTTCCTTGCTTGTAGATCCGGAATTACTTGCTGGTGGTTTAGGTCATATAGGCTCGGCTGGTGCAGGCGGGTGTTTCGCTCTTAGTGCGTTGGCGGTATCTTCGTCAGATGAAAACGTGTCTGTAGAGACTAGGATTCTAGCAGCATTGGTGCCATCTCCTTCGGATAACTTGGAGGAGTCTTTGAGAAACATCGGAGTCAACGTAAGCGTGCGCGTTTCTGCGAGTGGCTCTGTGGCCCGTCAATTTATCTATCCTGGGGCCGCACTCGTAATCTCGGAGACTCTCCTTTAAGATTTGCACTAAAAACTCTTTAATTAAAAGCCTGACGGAGGGAGCACTAATCCGCAGAACAGACATTCTAAGTAAATGAAGCCAACTTTGGGAAGCAATCCAGCCGGGCCATTCTGAGTGCTGGACAAAATCAATACTTCCTGATCCCAAAAAATGGTACAGCCTCAAACACGGCTCGCTTACCTACCCATTCTGCGCAACTGCTAACAGGCCACGGTGGCTGCTTTCAGCAACACCTTTACCGCATTGGCAAAGTTGACTTCCCCATTTGCCGCATGTACAACTCAGGGGATACTGATGATCTAAGGCACTGCTATGAACGTTGAATTTTTCTTGAAACTGACCGAGAGCTGCTGTTCCGGAACCTACGGCTGGGAACTCCCTGGCGAGTCAAGCCCTTGTAGTGGCACTCCTCATAATAAAGCCTGGATTATGGTAAGAAGATTCGCAGAAACTGTCTGCCAGGCGAAAATAACCGCCACACAAAGTCGAGCAGTCTAAATGCCAAGAAGAGTGGCCAAGTGAAGTAACCTCGAAAGGACAGTACTACGGCCACCCACGACAAAGGGGGGTTTGTGAGTCCCAGACTATCGTGGCTTTTACAACTACGTCCGGTGTGCATCACGCATTTCACCAGTAACCTCTATTAAATAAATTAAATTAAAAATCATATATATGTCGTCTGCTAGACAGTCGGGTGTCCAGTTCGTCTTAAATAGTGCTCCCACAAATTAAGTGATTTTTGTTCACCTACTCCACCTTTGAGTCTTCTGTGTTGGTGTAGTGACTTATCCTTCCATCCTGGACTTCGCTGTGCCATCTTGGTGATCAAATGGCTTCTCAAGGCAAGAAACGCAGAGACCTCGAAAATGACACACAGTCCGCACCTAAGAAACCTTCACACGAATCGAGGAAATGCCCAAACTGCTATCGGCGAGTTGGCCCAACAAACTACATACAGTGTAGTACCTGTCAGCAACGCGTACATGTTCGCTGTACTCAAATAACTACGGATGATGTTGTTAACGAAACAGCCGCATTTACCGGTATACAGTGCAACAAATGCAATCCACCCGACCATGACTCCAGCAGCGATAATGATAATCATATGGACGCTGCTGACAATGCAGATTCTCACACTGGCAAACTGTCAACAGATGAGATCCTACGTGCTCTGCTCAAAGCGTGCACTTCGCAGGTCGAATGCACGGCTTGAACGTCAAGTGTGTGATTTGACTGAGAAAGTGGAGAAGTTGACTGCTTCTCGTGACAACGTACACATGCGTGGACGACGTGCAAGTCGCTCTCCCTCTTATCTCTCACGCTCTGCCTCTCGCTCCGCCTCTTCGCAACGTGCGGCTAGGGTGTCCTTCAGTGGAGTGAAAAACAGCATAGGCGCCCCGATTGGCGCACATAATTACCCAAGACGCGGGACAAATTGGGGCGGGGCTAGCGGTAAGAGAGGCAACCGACGCTTTCTTCGGGTTGGCGATTCGGCATCCTCCTCGTCGTCCCAGCTGCAGCGGAAACAATTAGAGAGAGATCGGCCGACTCAATCAACTGCTTCTCAATTGCCCGTTGCTCGTTCTCAAATGAAACACAAAGATGTTTTTGTATCTAATCTAGACAAGACAGTAACGGCAGCCCGAATGAATGAACATCTAAAAGCGCATTCTATCAGCCCTCTCAAGATACGTAAAGTTCAGCCTAGATTCGCAACTCATGCGTCATTCATAATAACTGTGTCACAGATTGACTACCCCAAACTATTTTGTGATGTGGCATGGACTCATGGAACAACAGTAATGGACTTTAGAGATCGAGGGGGGAAAATTGAAATAGTTGATGAGTTCCCACGTGCGCCCTGACTGGCGCCTACTCAGCCCCACGTTACCTCGGACCTCGACCGGACAAACTCTCACACTACGTATCCAACCCCAAACAAGATCATCAAGTACCTACTTTTTAATGCCGCATCCCTTATTAAGAGAGGAGCTTGCGATTCCTTAAGTTTGAACACTGCGCTCCACCACGTTGATATCATCTGTATTACTGAGACGTGGGCTACCGACAACCTGTCGTCGGCCGAACTTTTTCTTGGTGGTCGCTACTCGGTTTTTCGGAAAGATCGAGTTGGACGAATCGGGGGCGGCGTCTGCATTCTTGTGAACCTTGAACTAACCTGTTGCGAGGTTAACATGCCTCAGTCATCTGCCGAGATCATTGCTGTGGACATTATGTGTAACTCAGCATCGCGTCACCGGGTAATCTGTGCGTATTTTTCCCCAACTGGATCGACAACTGATCTTAGGCAGCGCATGGCATCACTCTGTGAAGTTCTAGAAGAAGTTGTCCAGACCGATTACCCCGTTCTTCTGCTAGGGGATATGAACCTTCCGTCTATCGTCTGGAAACCGTTGACCCTAACTGGACCACCCGATAGCAAGGAGCATTTGTTTACGGCGTTCTGCATTGAATCTGGACTTACTCAGCTTGTCACCTGCCCAACTCGTCCAAGAAGTGGCAATGTTTTAGATCTCATCCTCACTGATAACGAGGATCTGGTGGCTAACATTGATGTCCGCCCTTCGCCTGTAAAGTCTGATCACATGGCTGTTTATTTTGAACTGGTCTCAGGCAAGCCGTTTATGCCCTTGGAACCAAGGGTTAACTACTTAAAGGCCAACTACGACGCAATTGGCGCGTATTTGATGTCCATTGATTGGCGCCAAATTCTCTCTATATGTTCTTCTGCCAACGAACAATATGAAACCTTTGTGAATATATTTTTGGACCTTCTTGATCGTTTTTCGCCGCTACATCGTGCCCAATCATCCCCTATCGATAAGTATATTGCTCGACTTTCCGCTCGTCTAAGCCGTGATTTGTCTGAACTCTCTAAAGAATTGCATATACGACTGTCCCGCAAACTACGTCGCGCATCATCTCGCTTACGCCGTATAGAAGAAGACAAGCTGGATCCTAATGACGCTAAGCGTTTCTTTCGCTATGCCAAGAAGCGTCTAAATCTTCAGGTAGGGGTAGCCCCCTTACCTGTGACGGCCACATAGCTGTGGAAGATGCTGATAAATCAGAAGTTTTGAGACGTAATTTCGAAACTGTATACAAACAGCCTGGCGACTCAAGCTTTGTAGCGACTAAGCCAACAGATTCCTGTCTCAATGACGTCGTATTCACGCCCGAGCTTATCTACACGAAACTGCGTGAAACAAAGAGGAAGTGCAGCCTGACACCCGACGGGCTCCCGCCAATTTTCTTTAACGAATTGGCCTTAGCCCTCGCGGAACCTTTGGCAATGATCTTTACCCGCAGTTTCGAAGATGGAAAGGTCCCCCTAATTTTTAAAGAGTCTGTTGTGACGGCTGTGCACAAAAAGGGACCGCGATCCCTTCTAGAAAACTACCGACCGGTAGCTCAAGGCTCTATACCGTGCCTTATCATGGAAAAAATGATCGTCGATGAAATTTATAACTACCCTCGACGCCTATGAACTCTTGGACCCTCATCAGCATGGGTTCAGAAAGGGGCGCTCTACTGGAACTCAGCTTCTCGAGGTCTGCCACGATTGGGCTATTGCGCGTAACAGGGTCATCCCCATACATACGGTCTACTTTGACTTCTCGCGAGCATTCGACAGGGTAAATCATAAGATTCTCTTATCTAAAATGGCGGCGCTAGGAATTGGCCCTCGAATCCTGGCTTGGTGTCACTCTTATCTGACGGAACGTTCCTTCGCCGTAAAAGTCAGTGACTCGGTCTCGAAGCGCTCCCCATGCCCTTCTGGGGTTCCTCAAGGCTCCTGCCTAGGCCCTCTTATGTATAAAATCTTTGCTCAGGACTTAGGAGTATGTCTTCGCAACCTGAACATAACATACAAAATGTATGCAGATGATTTAAAAATATATGCCCAGATTAGAGGAAACGAGGACCGCCTGAATATTCAAGCAGCCATTAATAGTATTGCCACCTGGTGTGAGCTAAATGATATGGTAATTTCAGTTCCAAAGTGCGCGGTCCTGAAGACAGCTCCCGACAACTTCAAGTACCAGCTAAAAGATTTTCCTATACCTGAGGTAACATCCTACAAGGACCTAGGAGTTACGTTTGATAGACATATGAAGTTTCGGGCGCACATTGCCGGTTCAGCAAAAGCTGCCTCTCGACTAAGTAATCTTATACTAAGAGTATTCTCATCGCAAGATGCCTCCAAATACCTGCGTCTTTATGAAGCCCTGGTAGTGCCAAAATGGTCATACTGTGCTCACGTGTGGACGCCTTTCTACGACAAGGATATATGTTTGCTGCAGCGTATTCAGGACAAGTTTTTAAAGAGAGTTTCAAGAAGGTGCAACTTGACGCGTGACAGAGTCGTACTCCCAAGTGTCGCGGAGTACCAGCGTCGTGTTGACTACCGCGTTTTTAAATATCTTATACGCAATGATCAGATTAATAAGTTTTACCACGTGCGATCAAACAGCCTACGGAGTCGCGGTTCCATTCAACCGCACGAGATAGCCAATGTGGCAGTCGTTAACCACTCATTTGTTTGGCGAACAGCTCGCCTTGCTCGCGAATGCGAGCAATTCATTTCCATTGTTCAACCCCTTTTTTAAATAAAGGAGATATTTGTATTGTATTGTATTGTATATATATATATATATATATATATATATATATATATATGATGACCGAACAAGATGGCTTAGTGGCAAAGCCTTTGCCTTGCATCCGGGAGGACTGGGTTCGAGATCCAGACTGGCCACTCTTAAATTAGTTTGCATGGTTTCCAATTTAGACAAGGTAAATGCCGGAGTGGATTAAAATTAGCCATGACATGAAAAAACCGTACACGGGCAATTGTCTTACGGCAAACCATAAAAAAATATATATATATACCCGAAGTCAAGCAAGAACGGTTATAAGGCAGACACCAATAAATCCAATTGCTGCCACGTAGCAATATCGCAAGGTTTTGTCAATACTTTTTTGATATAATAAAGGTATAACAAGCCACTGAAGAGAATGGCAAGGGCAGCCTCTTTAGTGCTAACTACAGCGCTACAGTATGCGACTTTAACAGCAGCTGTACCAGTACAAGGGCGGCGTCAACAACAGCAGCAGCACGGCCGTTATCTTCAAAACAAATGAGCCGATGGATGAGGGACAACACGCCGCCGGCAAACGACGCGAAAACAGCTACAACATTGCCAACCGAAACTACCGCAAAGGCGAGCGAAGACAAGTAGGATAACGCAGGCCTTTTTTTCACCTTTTCCAACGGCGGAAGAACGTCAAAACAAAGTTTCGTATGCAGAAAGGCGGCATAGCTGATGGATTGGGCAAGTGTCTCGAAGTGTCTGCTGGGCCGCCAGGCTAACGCGCGGGCAGGTTCAACGCGTTGAGAGTAGCACGGCGGCTGGCGGCCAAAACGTCAGCTGTCAACCTACACAGCTGGTTTGCCGCTAAGAACGCCGTTTCTGGGAAGCAGTGTAGCGGTGACGACGTGTCTGTGCAGTGCTGGGTGACGGCGACTACGCAAAATGCAGCAAAAGTGAATTCTGATCTAAAGGTAGAGACTAGGATCCCGTTTCGTCGTTGGGCTGGTGGCTCCCTACGTGAACAGTGTCAGGGAAAGCTTTCGAGTGCCTGTGGGCGGTCCGGTTGTTTGCAAGTGGTTGAACAGAAATGCTGACGCAGAGAGACTACCTGGCCTGTCGATGTTGTTTCTCTAGAACTACTGTAAGGGACCTTGCAGAGCAATAGACCTAGCACCAGTTGACATGCTTATGACGTGGGGGGACATTGCACTTCTTACGGGACCTTCCAGCGGGGGGAACTGCATATCGATAATATGCGAGGCGTCCACTAGCTACCTGCGGGAACTCGTTGCCCTGCAACAAGTCGCGCACCACGCAATGCTAAATGTACCTAGTCGACATGCATATATTGCTGTCAATGCAAACTTTTCTTCAGCTGCCCCTTCATGCAAGTATTCTGTGTATAGGTGGCAAAATCAAGCGTCAATGTTCTCGGCACTCTTCAAAGCGTGGACATGTTGTCACCGGATACAGCGGGGAACCAATCTGAGCGGATATATCACAGTAGGACATAATGACGATGCGTCTTATGAAGTTTAGGGCCAAGTTGCGTTTTACTTTACTCCAGTAATACTTTAAGGCGTAAGTATAATTTGGCTTATGCATATCAAGTTTTCCTTAGATCTTCCCCTTTATATGATAATGACCCGCGTAGTAATGCATCTTATCTAAGTTAGATTTATGACCTTCCGACCGCAAAGCAACTATTGTAACACAAAATAAGAATATGATGCAGTATGGTGCACACCAAGTACTTCACTTTGTAATGTATATAACGCGATGTTATCTTTTGTTCAAAAGTAATACGTTACGAGTTAATAATTGTGCTAAGGCTAAGGTTTAAATAATTGTATCCAGAGTAGGAGCAGAGAGCGTCGAGTATGTTCATATATTTTCTTTAAAAACTTGTCGTAAGACATGGCAACCTAGTTACCTATGTTGGTAATATTAGTTCTGAAGACTTGCTGAGTTTAAGCTAACATGCTTTTAGGTGTCTTATGAGAAAGCACCCACTCTGTACGAATAACTGGTGATCAGTAAACTGTTGCATTCTTTTCTGTATGGAAACCCTACCAAAAGTATCGCAGCGTATTAGGTGTGCATTTTGTTAAATATTTTGTTGGAGGTGCTGTATAAATAGGTGAGATGTCCGTAGCTAATGGAAGTGTAACTTCATAATCTATATCTGGCGCTAGTGAGGATGTTGCAATAAGCACCGAACACGTCAATTGGTCGAAGCACAGCCGTGTCTATTTAGAGAACACACAAACTCCTCACGCTTAAAAAAGCTTGTAAATGCACTATAGATACTACAGATGGGACGGGATATTGTATGAAGGCGTTTACTTTTACGCTAAGAAATTAGAGGCAGCCGCAAAATGACACAGCAATACCTCGCTATACGACAAAGACATACTACTATTTGTGGCAGCGTATGTCCTTTATGGGTTACTTTTTTTGTGTCATTTCAATATCATAACGTAAAAGCTATTAATCGTAATTCACACCTTTTATGCATTATGAGTTAAATAGAGACGCGCATATACACATTGTAATGTCAATAGGTGTGCGTATGTTTAATAGTGTTTTTTCGAAATTGAACAATTGTAACATAAAGCAGTTCATTGCTCTCTAAGAAGATGTAGAACTAAAAAATGCAAGAGCTGAATCTTCGCCCCTGAAGACGTTTTTGACCTCGAGGTAGCATTTATTTATTTTCCTGTAATGACAGTTTACTTTGTCGCATAAGTTACGTTAACCTTCTGCCACAATAATGAGAATTAAATGTGTGGTTCTCAGACATAATAAGATATTGGGGGAGGGGGCTGTTATAAATTATAATCGTTTGGAGTTAAAGCAATCGTAAAGTTCGATGCTAAATTGAAGCTCAAAACTCCCCCCTAAAACTTTTTTCGGAATAACTTCTTCTGCTTGCTCTAACGTGCTCGGTTCTTGTCAGGGATATCCCATCTTCGAATGGGTTAAAACGCTTCTATCGGATCATCGTTTTGAGACGCCTTCAAACAAGTGCTTTAATTATATTGCACATCGTAGTCGAGCTTTTGAGATACGCTTAGTATTACCTAGGATGTCCTATAGCGTACACATACGTTTTGTTAGTCAAACATTTTGCTGTCCGTCCGCATTGCAAACCAACTACTAACTTGGCAAGAGTCTGGTTAGAGTGGCTGCGGTCCAGGTGGTCGAGGTTTGTCCTCGTGGAAACAAAATAAGGTTTCTTGTTACCATGGCAGCAATTCAGCACATACACGTATACCATCTGTGTTCGCTGCTGTCTTTTCCAGCGGTGAGCGCCTCTTGCTGGAGTGGGCCGCGCCATCCTTCTGGAGGGGGGGGGGGGGGGGTGAGTATATTCTGGGGTGTAACGCAGAATTGCGAGGTGATCGCGTTTGATCGTGGGATAGGAGTAGTGTGGTACCCCCCTCTGAACCTCGATAGGGGGAGGGAGGGGGGTCTGTCAGCTCAGGCCAGCGGCGCTCCTGGCATATGTCAACGCGTTAATTTCCGTTGGCGACGGGTGTATAAATATCTCTCTCTTTTAGTATATATATATATATATATATATATATATATATATATATATATATATATATATATATATATATATATATATATATATATATATATATATATATATATGTATATATATATATATATATGTATATATATATATATATATATATATACTAATGGAAATGGCATCGGCACTCATGAAAGATAAAAACCTTCGGACGCCACACACAAAGGCTTAATGGGCCGGTCTTATTTGCCACGCTCCTGAGACGCTTTACTTTTCCTACTGCGTTTTTCTATGGAGAGGCAAGGATGCTGCAAAAAAAGGCACAAAACAACTGGTACAACAGAAGCAAACGACGCCAGGAGGCATCCTTCTTGCAACCCTTCGTCTAGACCCCACGATAGCTATGCCGCTTTCGCACACGTCACAAGCCATACGCATCGTAGCGAATAGTTGATTAAGAAACAAACTCTTATTTTATTTTGCACGCTATGTGTTTAACTGTAGGAAACAGTGCCTGTCTCTTATGAAGCTGCATGGATGTAAGCATATACAACTACAATAACGCACTTTGCCATGAACTGTACGAGTGGGGAAACAAAACGTCGACCTTTATACAATACACGACTTTTAACATATCGCATATGCCATCATCATCACCTACGCTGTAGGCTAGACGCTATGCAAACGCGTTATAAACATCCTCAGCAATAGCCACTTTTACCGCGTGAATAGTTATATCATTTCGTAGGTTGTTCGACCTTACAGTAAAATACGTTGCAAATCAATGAACTGATGCAACGAAAACGATACCAGAATGGACAAAGTAAAGACAAAACCCCTAAATATCGTTGGCTACGTTGCATATTGTAAGGTCACGTTGATCCCCAGGCTCTCATTTTGTAGATAGCTAATCAAATGCAGAACGGCATCACTGCTGCAATGTTTCTAAACACTACACATAATGATGACACCAAAAAAAAAAACAGATCGAGATCGCTCTACGATCGATGTACTCCATGTAGCCACAAGCTACTTTCCCAGTTGCTTTATACTTGAACCTGGGCGTTTTTAAAAGCTTAGAGCCTTCTATAGAAGGTGTGTACTAGGACATCGAAAGAATGCGTCGACACTACGTGCCCTCGACTGTCGAGACTGTAATGGGATAAGATCTATTAATAATTTCTTTATTTAAGCACACATGCTAAATTTGATTGCGAGTGAATAGATACAATCAATACAAATTAACTTTATCCTCGTATTATTTAAAAGTTAGCCATAAGCGAAATTCTGAGCTATTACTTTTCTACCTACTGTGGCATGGCTGGTAGCCCTTTACGCATGATTTATACCCGAGATCAAGATCGGCAGTTGTCTATTGGCAGTGGTAACTGTGTGTGCAAACAGAACAGAAGGAAGAAGCATTTGCGTAACCGGTATTAATAAGTGGGAGTAAGTTTAAAGAACAAGAGGTCAAGAAAAGGGGATGGTTAAACGTTGTGTCAAAGGACCCAATTTGAATAAGAAAACGTTTGCCGATGTTGAATTCGCATTCTAAGTTTTGTGCCACAAGGGCTTTATTCACAAGTTCTGAGAACCCATTTGCAATTGCTAACAATTTGTGACCTTTTTTTCCTGATGGTAGGAGAAGCAGCATTTTTTTTTTTTTTTTGGGCCGCCCTACCAAATAAAACATTGCAGGATGTTTTCCATGGATAGGGAATACATTATTTAGTTTGGATTAAATATAGTGCGTTTACGATGCGCCAGCTCTCCTTAATCAGTTCCGGTCTGGCAGTCGTCGAGTGCGGTCACGCGCTCCGCCTGCTACGATTTGCAAGGAATTTTCGTCGGTTTCTCGCGATTCCCATAGACGTCTGTGTTATACTCGACATCAGTGGTGCAATTGTGACGGACTTTTGGATACTTCTCGTGGACTTTGGTGTGTGATAGTGCTTGAAGAGCTTCGCAAGGCGCGTCCGCCCACCTCAACGGCCTACAGCTAAGTGAATCTCTGTTGTTCTTTGGTTCTCTGCGGATTCCGCCGCCAGGCGTCGCCGCCACTCCCAGGGTGCGGCAGCCTGCCAGCGCGCGTCCGTTTAGCTCGGCGGTTGACGCTCAACTGAGCGGAGAACAGATCGAGCGAGGTCCGGTTGTGGCCACCAGGGGGCGTGCGGGTCACGTCAGTAGGGAGAGGATCGCGTAGACGACCCACACCCCGAACCGCGTGACTGTGCGATCACTGGGGCAGGAGCTGGATACTGCGCCGGTTCTGCCACCAGGGGGCGCTCGAGGCTCGGGCAGGAGGTGGCGGCGGGTCCCAGTGACCACCCTACCAAATCCTAGTCTCGTAGGTTAAACCGGCTACAAGCTGGAGCCGGTGGCACCTCGCCACCTCTCCATAGCAACGTCCCTCCTTATATAGGCAACCTGCGCAGCCTCCCTGCACCGCAGGGAACGCGTGCACGTCTTTCCCAAACTTGGGAGGTTACCCCGGCAGGAGGGTCGGAAGTTCGTGCTCTGCCCAACTCCACCCACCCTCGCCGCGGAGGTGTATAACAATCTGAGCAGACTTCCGTCCCCCCCCAGGGGTCCACGCTGGAAAAGGGTCCTGCGCCAACGTATTAGAGAGAGCGGCCTCCAAGTGCCGCTCCCTCCCCGAGAATAGAACTTGGATATATCCGGACCGGTTGGTGGTACGGAGCTGGGACTTGGTGGACACATACGGTTCCCTCTTCTCTACCGTCCGATCACCCCCCCCCCCCTCCCCCACACCCCCTGCAGTCCACTTAGGAGTGCGGCGTCGGGAGCGGGGCGCGGAGGAGATGCTCGGCGGCCGCAGCCCCCCCCCGGGGCTTGCCGGATCGGCCAAACCGACACAAGAGGAGGCAGCAGGAACGTCGGATGCGCCACTATCGACCCCTGTGACCGAGAGAGGAAGCATCTTCCAACCCCGGAAGATGCTACAGCGGTCACCGATCGCTAGTGCGATCACAGCGGACGCGGGGAACGAGGCCCAGCCTCTCTCCCACACTAAGGACTCGGCGAACGAGACTAGTGCTGCACACGAGCACAGCCACTCAACGAGTGAGCTTACCGGAGAAGCAGGGGAAGGTGAAGAAGTGAGCCCAGTTTTCAGGGCCATAGACCCGATCGCCTGCTACATCAACGAAATGGAGGCCTATACACAGACCAGGGATAAGCGTGACCACCTCGTCAAGGTGGACAAGAAGCTGAAATCACTCATAGAAGGGGCAGCGAAAAGCCTGAGGGTTGCCCGGCTGAAGGAAAAGGAACGCCTGCTGGCAGAACCCAGCCCAACGTCTACCGGCGCGCCGGAGCAATGCCAGTGTCGCCAGGCCGACCAAAAAGCTAAAGTGGAATCGGGATGCCAGACGGAGCGCGCGGTCAAAACGCGGTCTACCGGCTGCCAGACTGACAACACAGACGCAGACGCGACGCTCAGCAAGGCCGAGCTAGAAAGGTTTGTTACCGAAGGCGGCTCTATGGAAGGTCTCAAAAAGATCACAGAAATGGAGTGGACAGCCGACCTGTTTCGCAACACGTCGATTGCCCCCGGCAGCATAACAAGGGACTGCCCCGTGCGGATCCTCATTGTCCGGGAGGCAAATCGCAGCGACGAGGCGATCTGGAACGTCATGGGTGCGCAGTTCAGCAAGCTGAGGACCGACGCAGCCCGAACCTTCACCAACAGGGTAGCAACACGCTGCATCGAGGAGAAGGGAGAGCAGGGAGAGGAGCCAGTGACCCGGTCCCTGGTCACCTTACGTCTTCCCAAGGAAGAGGACGACGCGATAGGTGAGACGGAGAAGATCTTCGAGGCGCTGCAGGCGGCCGCCCAGCAGCGGTCGGCATCGGACACGGACCCCATTCCGTGCTACGTGACCGACCCTGTGAGGTCACAGAGGCTTCTCGAGGTCTGCGCCCGCAAGGCCGACATCAAGGTGGCCCTTTACACGTCCAAGGCGACGCGGAAGAGGGCAAACCGCGAGAAGAGGGGAACCGATAAGGCGACGACGAGAAGTAACCAACAGAATACAGCTCCGAAGCGCCCCGCGTGGAGCACCATCGTGCTGAGGAAGGGCGAGGGGACCCCCGGCGTCGACATAAGCGGCGTGCAGCAAAAGGTACGTCCTGATGCACACAACGTCACAGTGCAACGGCTCACCCAACTTAGAAACGGAGACGTGGTACTGAAGGTAGCGGAAAAGGAGGCCGGGGGAACCCGCTCCTTCCTAGAAGCCCTACAGACGGAGGGGGGAGCCTCAGCCAAGATAACGGCGGACGCGGCCGAGGTCAAAATGATCGTACGCAACCTCCCTACAGGCACTACAGCAGAAGACATCAGAAACGCGCTGACGAACGTCTCCGCAGCGGCCGGAAATTTCACCTTGGAGCCTCCGGTCGCGAGCGCCTATGGCCTCGTCTCGGCCATCGTGAGGTTCCGCTCACGTGAAGCAGCGGCCCCCCTTGTGGCGGCGGGTCGTCTCCAGGTAGGCTGGAGCACCTACCCGATTAACAACTGGGTCTCGGTGCCCTGCTGCCTGCGGTGCCAACGCGTCGGACACTCGGCGCGGGACTGCACGTTCGAGCGATGCGAAGGCAAGCGTTGCCACCGCTGCGGCGACCTCGGCCACGTGGCCAATGGGTGCTCAAACGCCCCCAGGTGCTACAACTGCAGCGGAGCGCACGCAGCCAACTCGACGGCATGCCCGACCTACCGACAGAAGATCAAGGACTCCAACGATGGCGCTCCACGCTCCCGACTGGCGACAGCGAAAGCGGTGTCTCAGACCCCCATCCTGGTCGAGTCAGACACGGATGAGAACCACATGTCGGCCGCGGATGAGGAATCCGCTGCCGGAGGCTTTTCCAACGCTCTCCGCTCCGGAGACAAGCGAAGGCAAAAGAGGCGCCGGAGCCCCGGCAACTCACCCCTAAACCTGAACGTCAAGACTGCGGTTAAGGCCCAGAGGGTTGAGCACACCAGCCCCCCAAAGCATAATGCTTAAAGTCCTCCAGCTGAACTGTAACCGAAGCCGCGCGCCGCACTCCCTGCTCGAAGAAATCGCGACCAGACGCGGGGCGGACTTGCTCCTATTGAGCGAACCAAACCGCAATCTGGCGCGATCGAAAGTCGCATGGGTGACAGATGCGGATGCCGACACGGCCATCATCGACTGCACCGGAATCATCACTAGACACGGAAGCGGGAAGGGATTCTCATGGGCGGAGGTGGGCAAGGCGGGCAGGTTTTACTCCTGCTACGCAAGCCCAAACGCCCCCATCGAGGAACTGGAGGCCTTTCTGAGCGAGCTGCGAAGCTCGATCAGGGGGGCCGTAAACCTCCCGGTGTACGTGTGCGGAGACTTTAACGCAGCTAGCACGGAGTGGGGTTCGACGGTGATCGACGGAAGGGGCCACAAACTCCTCGAGTGGATGGCCGAGCTGGACCTCACGACAGTGAACGACGGCGTTGAGCCGACATTCGTAGGGACGCGAGGTTCCTCTTTTGTCGATCTTACAATGGCTCAGACCACGCAAGCGACACGGATCAGCGGGTGGCAAGTGCTAACCAACGAGATCACTCTGTCGGACCATCAAACGATCGAGTTTTACGTGGACGCACCCCTGCCACCCCGACCCCGCCCTCGGGATAAACTACGTTTTCAGGGGCGCGTTTCGACGATTGAGGCCATACGGGCCGAGCTCGCTCGTTCAGGCGCCCCCGCTGACGCCGAGGGACTGCAAACGGCTCCTGGAGTCGGCCTGCGCAACTGCCAGGGTCCACCCAAAACGGCGCCACCAGGTGTCCCCGAAACACTGGTGGACGGAAGAGATCGCCGGAAGGAGAAGGGACTGCCTCCGAGCCCGCCGCGAGGTCAAGACGCTACGTTCGCTAGTGGGGGATAACGATGACCGGATGGCGAGAGCTGTCGGGGAGCTCCGGAAGTGCCGTGCCTTGCTACGGCGAGAAATCGCTAAAAGTAGGGAACGCGCATGGAAAGAGTTCCTGGATAGCGTGGAACAAGACACATGGGGCAAGCCGTACAAGCTCGTTCGGGGGAAAATCAAGGGAAGGTGCGAGACAACGTTAACTACCGACGAAAGGAAAGCAGCCCTCGAGCAACTATTCCCGAGGCAGCCCGAATTTGATCGAACCCCGTACGAGCGACCTCTGACTCCCGACGAGGAAGCACCCCCGGTAACACGCGCCGAGATCATCCTGGCTGCTGAGAGAATAAAACCTGGCAAGGCTCCTGGCGAAGATGGGGTACCACCGGCGGCCACCAGGGTGCTCCTAAAGGAATTCCCTGACATGGTTGCCGAGGTGTTCACGGGGCTGATTCGGAGAGGAGCCTTCCCGACGTCGTGGAAACGCGCCGAGGTGGTGTTGCTGCCGAAAGGCAATGGGTCGTTCCGGCCCATCTGCTTACTAGGCACACTCGCGAAGGCCTTTGAAGCGGTGATCGAGGCACGGCTACGGAGGCATGCCGAGGAATTTGGACTCCTGTCGGATGGGCAGTTTGGCTTCCGGAAAAACCGGTCTGTCCTATCTCCTATCCACAGGGTCCTGTCCAAGGCGGAAACCCTCCGGAAAGCAACGCGTAAAACCCGGGAACTGTATCTGGTCATACTACTCGACGTACGTAACGCGTTCAACTTCCCTTCCATGGAAGGTGATTCTGCGAACGCTGAGAGCCAGGAGAGTCCCACAGCACCTGACCAGGATGATCTCGGACTACCTAAAGGAGAGGGATTTAACCAGCGCCGGGACAGAGCTAACTATGACGGCGGGGGTGCCACAGGGATCGATCCTTGGTCCACTGCTGTGGAATCTGGCGTACGACGGAGTTCTGCGGCTCAGAGACCTCCCCCCCGGAGTTGACCTGCTGGCCTATGCAGACGACGTTGCGGTGACAGTCCAAGCGCGAAGTCCCGGCGAACTGGAAACCAAGGCTAACCTGGCCCTGTGGGAAATTTCGCTGTGGATGAGGCAAAACGGGCTCGAACTCGCCCCGGAGAAGACGGAGGCCGCCCTCCTCGTCGGCAAAAAAGCCTGCCGCGACCTAGATATCCGACTTGATGATACGGCGATAAAGACGTCCAAAGTTGTACGATACCTTGGCATGCACCTGGACCGTGGACTGCGAGGGTCGCCTCATATACGGATCGCGGCGGCGAAAACGACGAAGGCTGCCGGACAGCTAGCCAGGATCATGCCTAACATTCGAGGACCCAAGGAGGGCAAGCGCCGCCTGCTGGCAAGCGTCGGCGAATCAATCATGCTTTTTGGAGCACCGGTCTGGGCGGAATCTACGCTCCGGACCGAGTGCAATAAAAACACAATGATGAAGGCCCAGCGCATACTTGCTCTCCGGACGGTCCAGGCCTACCGGGACGTTAACGGAGAGGCGGCGTGTGTCCTTGCGGGCACAACCCCGTGGGACCTCAAGGCCGAGGAGAGGAGAAGGAAATGGGCGGACCCGACACTCGCCGCAGAGCAGCAGAAGGCCGAAACATTGCTCGCGTGGCAGGCCCGGTGGGACACGGTAGTCGGAAACCGACCCGGCGCCTCCACACGCGAAATCATTCCGGACATAGGAGAATGGATCAACAGACCAGGTGGCGGCACGACGTACTTTATGACGCAGTTCCTGACTGGCCACGGCGACTTCAAACAGTACCTGGCCAGGTTTAAGGATATTGCTGAAAGCTGTACACTGTGCCCCGCCTGCGACGTGGACTCCCCACTGCACACCCTGCTACTATGCAGTGCGCTGCAGGACGTCCGAGCGGAGCGGATGGATCAACAACTAGCCCGAGAGCTCGGCGCACACGGAATGAGAGGCTTCGTCAGGTATATCTGCGCGTCGGAGGAGCACTGGCACAAAGGAGCCCAGCTTGCGGAAGAGCTGCTGAAACGCAAGGACCACCTGGAGCGGGCAAGGATCGCCCGGCTGGCCGCCACGGCGGTCCAGCAAACCTGAGGACCAACCGCGGGATAAGACAAGGTTGGCGATAAGCGCCGACTGCTGGTCCCTGCAAGGGTGCTATTCGAAGTAATATTCAACTTTAGTACGGAATGGCATCCCCAAGATACTTACCGGTTGGGGGTTTAGTCAGTAAGAATCTGACACTACCGCGGCGAATACCAACGTATCGCCCGGTGTCTTATGCAAGATTTACCTTCAACCTCAGGTTTAAAAA
>QVRM01004253.1:0-130949 GCA_003439945.1 Dermanyssus gallinae
CAGGTGCACACCATTGGCAAGATGCTTCTTGGGTCTCGGGAGTGTAGTGATGAACCCGGCTTTCATTGACGGTCATGAATCGGCACCAAAAATTCGACATCTTGGCCAAATTTCGCTGTAAAGCCAAAACAGGCGCGTCTTTTTGGCCTTGGTTGAGCAAATGCGGCAGCCATTTTGCTCTAAGCTCTTTCATCTTCAAGTTTTCGTGTAGGATAAAATGCACACTGCCTAAACTAATCCCTAATGCCTCCGCTATTTCCTTAATATTCATTCGCTTATCTGTGCCAAGAATTTTTCGCACTTTCTCTACGTTTTCCTCATCAATTGCCGTTTTTGGCCTCCTGGACGTAGTTCATCCTCGGTGCTCCTGCGACCTCTTTTTAACACATTAATCCAGTTGGAAACAGTGGCAAAACATGGCGCAGAGTCACTGTACGTCTCGTCTAACTCAATTTTCACTTGGGTCGCATTCCAACCTTTGAAATAAAAATGCTTGATAACCACTCGAAACTCTTTTTTCTCCATTTTTAAAAATCACGCCGATACGTTGCACGGGAAAAGCTATCAAACGAAATCGCAACGGCCAATCACCATAATATATTGAGTGCTAGCAGTCGAAAAGTTGCAGTTCCTATTAGCGGTGAAAGCGTGCCAAAATTCGAATTCTAAAAAGCTCATTCTAAGAACTTATTGTACTATCTGTAAATATGAGCTTCAAGTAAAGAATAAGCTAAAAATAAGCATGCACATTACGGAACATTTTACCAAAACAAAAAATATCGAACACAGTAATTTCCAGAATGCGAGAGTTGCACGTATGGTAACAAACGAAAATAATATTTTCTAATCTATATATACACATATATTTACGCAAACATGTAGCTACTTTTGCCTCTTGCTCGCTTTCTTACACTGCCGGTCGCAATTTTGCGCCTTAAATTTCCTACGCATGTAAAGCGCGTCACGCAAATATTTCATGCTAGCGGTCACTCCACCTTGCATTTATGTGAGGAAACTAAATATATTTATCCCTGCCAGCGAGCGTCGTTAAGTAGAGTTTTGACCTTTTCGGTACCCAAGCAGAAAAGGAGCGGATCTCATTCCCTAACAGAGTGACCTTGTCCCGAAAGGGTCTTCTAAAGCCGCAAGGGGCCCGGCTTTTTTAATATTCTGTGACACTGTTCAACAGGTCCTTAAAGTCCAGTACGTAAAAGCGTTCTCAAGGTCCTTTATTACAAAGGTAGGTTTTAAGCAAAGTTGGCTGAGAACCGGATGACATGCACGGTTACGTCAGCATTTGTACGGTTGGTAAAACTAAGTAGAGATGGGTCATTCGCAGTCGAGATTAAAATCTGACAACTAGATTTACCATTGCAGATCTCACCGTGGTCCGCGGTTGGTGTTTGGCTGACATTTTGCAACCTAAACGCGGTTTTTCTTGAATATAACCGTCATCCGAGATAAAACGATCGATGGGTCCGCCAGGTCCGTAAAGGTCATTCCCACACAGCTAGCCGAGGTAACCGATCAATCCCGTTGTGCCTTCCTGCTTTTTGGATTAGCGAAGCCTCTACGTCTCTGTCTGAAGTAACCAAGCCACTCTCGTAAACTTATAATGGTCTCTCTTCATCACCGATGTAAAGAAGGAAGCCAGATGTAAGATTGTTGACTAGGGACGTGGGGTAACACACCTGTTCTGTTCGTTGACCTTTTTGCTATCTAGTTCCTTACAGCCACCGTCCTGGCAAGCTAACTATCTCAATCGCTGCACCTAGACGTTATTGTATTGATAAACGAAGCCATTAAATAACCAAAGCGCCCTGAAATTTGCTGAACATACCTTTACCATTCCATCGGCATTATTTAGGATAGAGTAGGTAAACCTTCTGGGCAGACCAAATGTTAGCCGCGGTCAAAACTTCCGATTTGGTATACGGATTCGTGGCTGTTCCAAATCCGAACCTAAGCTAGAGCAAGCATTGCACAATATATTTATATATATATATATATATATATATATATATATATATATATATATATATATATATATATATATATATATATATATATATATTCATTATTGATAGTGACAATATCACGTTACTTAGTTATAGGATGTATACATCTGCGTTAGCGCAGAGTCTACTACGTATATGGCCGCAACAGTGTTTCTCCAACGATGGCTTCGAGGCGGTCGCCGTATGTCATTTATGCTAAAGCAACTTATCCGTATGTATTTTTTGCTCATACGTCCTAAAGGAACATTTATAATCGTGTGTATGTATATACGATATGCTCGTTACGACAGCACTGCGGACAACGCAGATCTTACATCAGAAACGAACTAAACCTGGTAGGCCGCTACACGAAAGTTGTTTCTGCAATGCTCTAGACACGAATCCTCCGTTCAGCACGAAATGGGGGTCAGAAATTTGCTACGTACGCACAACATTAACGGAGTTTGCTCGTTGTTTGTGCTAAGTAGACATCTTACAAGGCAGTTCAGCAGGTAGGAACCAGGGAAATGCTATATATGATGAAAAATTTCTTGCTCTCGCCTGAGTGTCTACGTAGAAAACTCAACATCTAGCCGACTAAATTGTAAGAACTGTTAGCTAAACAATTTTTGTTGGCCCCTTACCCTCCTGCGGCTTACCTTATCTGGCGTGTCTACGAGTCGTTTCGGATCCGCTTCAGAACACGTTTTCCAATGTTACGAAGTATTAACAAAAAAACACTAACTATATCGGAAATACTGCAGGCTTCCGACTCTTCTATATCCGTCATCCGGATTTGAGACATGATGGCAAAGTAATCTGGTGCATGTAGAATAGGTCAGGTCTGAAACATGTGTGTGATTAGAAATCACTGATTCTCAAAAGGCGACTACCAAAGTCAATTTACCAAGGATTCTCGAAGGTCGGGTTTGTCGTTTTTGTACCGATAAACTCTGATTGATAGGGATATTATGATTTTATATTACTGTATATTAACATATATTGCCTCCAAAAACATAATATTGAGAAGTAATTATTGAATGCTTGTTGTAACAAAGGGCGATGCTCCCCTTCCTTTAAACTTAGAGCCATAGCATTGATTCACAAGAAATGACTGAAGACCAGTCATTTTATAGGAATACTTGTATTTCGTACGAGGGCATTTCTCTCTGTATTAGCTAGTAATTCGAAGCTGAAACAACAGTTGATTTTTCGCTTATCAACCTATTCTCATACATTTATCAAGACGCAGTATATGACTCCGTTCGCTTAAAGGAACCCAACATGTTGGATTTAGTTCGTGCATAAATAATACACGTGAATGGACTAAGCAAACTCTCCTTTTCAGTGACATGATTTGGTTTGGTTTGCATCGAGATTATGCGAAGCCTTCTCGTGCTTTACACCCCATTTGATTAAAGTATTGGCATGTATATTTTGCCTAATATCAAATACTTGCTTTATGCCACTGGTCTGAAATTTAATGTTCGTGACCACGCCGCTTTTCAAATAGCTGTCGATGGTGTAACGGGGGTGCCAGTCAATTACGGAACTAGTTGAGTCGTCAACTGGGGGTGCTAGTTTCAACTACGGAACGTTGAGTCGTTCGCATATACTACATTCTGTTGATTTGCTATCATGAACCCTGAAGTATACGTGCAACAAGCCCAGCATACCACCAAATTAACACACGTCAACGAAAAAAAATGTTTAAGCATTGGTTGAAACAACTCTTATTGACCGCCCATTGCATAAGAGACTAAAAATGCTTCGTGTTAATGAGCCATTTTATTATCTACTATGTACACAACAAATGCGTACATACTTTAGTTCACAATAAATTGCCGCATCATATTTGTGATGATCATTCCAGATAAAAAAAAATTATATAACTTTCTAGGAGTAATAATTAAAATACGTTGCTTAATTTATTTTTAAAAACAGTATGAATGTATGTCCATATATTTCGGCGGGTGCACAAGTTGATCGCTACAGCACACAACTATAGCAAACTCCCTGTTTCAGACTACACTTTGGGGTAACTTGCCGAGCTAGCAATGCCACACTGGTTTCCCTTGTTACGCGCCATCTTGATGTAGCCCTGGTCACCCCAGTTGGTATTCCACGAGTTCTTGACAAGCCAGTAATCGACACCGTTATCCGTTCCATAGCCGACAACAAGCACGCCGTGGTCAAGCGTTTCAGACGAGCATTCCGGCTCGTCATAGACTCCTCCGCTGTAGCTCTGGAAACTATCGTGGCTGGCGTCGATCGCGACAGAGATGGGACCTACAGTGGCGACGGCCTTCTTCAGCGCCGACTCTGAGCCGACAGGGATGTCTACGTGGCCAACACATTTGGTGCCGACATTTTGCTTCCTAAATCTGCACTGACCATCGACAGCTTCATACGGATACGCCTTCTCAGTGTCAAGGCCGCCATTCCTCTTAACGTACTGAAATGCCTGGAAAAAACGATACAATAGGGGAAAATGTCAATATATTCAATTATATTTATTTCACTCAGACTGAGTATAACATTGAGTTCAAGATGTTTCTTCATAATACTCTATCTTCTTCACGCTTTCGGCGAGAGAAGTAGTGCAACGATGTTTTGCTCAGCGCTGTGCATTCCGCTGCATGGTACTTGGCACACCTCTGCAGGCATGTGATAAACGTGGCATGGCAAAAACGATACAATATAACGACTCGACTTAGTTACAGACGTATATATATATATATATATATATATATAACGCTACTTACAAACAACTGCAGTGACTTAGTGACAAATCGAGCGGGCGAGCATTGCAGTACAGCTAATTTCGCTTACATCGCGCATATATGCACTATACATATACACATATCTATTCGCTCTAAACGCTACTTACATTATCCATGAGACCGCCGTTGCAACCCTGGTTACCCTGAGCATCGGAGCAATCGACAAGGTTCTGTTCGGACAGCGAGACCAGCTTGCCAGTTTTCTTGAAGTGCTGACCCTCAAGAGAGCCCGTTGCCGAAAACGCCCAGCACGAGCCGCACTGCTGCTGATCCTTGACAGGCGTTACATAGCCTTTTTTGCGCCAGTCAACGGTGGGCGGTAGGTCGGCTGTAATACTCTCATGAGCAAAAGGCTCTCCGCTTCGGTTGACCTTGGACGCGTTCTGGGCCAAACCCCTAAACTTCCTGACTTCCTCGTCGGTGAGGTCACTGAAGCGGTTCACTCCCATGCGGAATGTAGTGAGGCCGAGGTCGTAGTGCAGATTGTGGGCATTAATGTCAGCCCAACGTTTTTCGAAGATCTGCCTTCGCCTCGAGTCTTCGGTGGGTGCGTACGACTTGCCATGGACGCTCTTGTAGAGCTCCCAGTTGGCGGCGCTGCTAAGGCCCGCCAGGGCTATCAAAACAATCCCTGTTCGCAGCATGTTCGGATGCGATACAGAAACGTGTTCAGTCACACCAACAACGTACTCACAGAGCTAGCTTGTGCAACTCAGCTCAACCGCGAACACCAAACGACTGGAACAGTGGGACTAGAACAGATGCATTTATACCAACGGTGGAATGACGACAAAATCTCTTTCCGCAAATCCCTTAAGCCCACTTGCTAAGGAGGGATTTATTTTTTTGCAGACAAATTGGCATTCGCGGACGAATAAGTCATCGATTTGTAAACTGGATATGGAAAATGATCGCACTCATTATTATTTCGAAATAGTAGGCGGGGCTCGTACGTTTAATAGCGCATGTTAACATTGTGAATACCTTATTATCACTATAATAACTAATATTATTTAGGTTACTTTATCAATATTACTGCTCACAATAACACATGTTTTCATAAATATAATACGACTCATTTATGTTTGGCATAGTTTTATGGTCACGTATATAATATAACGTTTAACTTGTGTAGTTTCTGATACTATAGTTTAATGGAATCACACAAAGTTTTTTTTTGTCAATGAAGCTATGCGAACAAGGGGCTAGGTATGTCTAGGGCATAGTATCTTCCACATCCACGTACAGACCAGCTCACAATTTAACAGGTAATAGCAGAACTATGCCGTAAACTACACGTTAGATTTATAGCGCAGCTGAGCTTTGGCGATAAGAATGCCGGCTTAGGTAGAATTAGAAATCGTCACTCACCTCCCCAAGCATACAGACCAAACACGGGTTGAACGTAGTGATTCATATATCACTTTACAGAAAAGATGCGCCCTTCATGTATTAAAGATTCACCTATAGTAGTACTTGGAATCGAATATGCGTTTGTTTTGCAGTGTTAGCGATTTTTAGTGCGCTCTTTCGGCCTCATTTTATTTTCCTTTGCCAACAATACGATACCAAGTGCCTTCACAGCTCTCGCTACTTTTTTCTTTTCCTTAACTGGAAACGAGGATTCATGTCTCTTTTATGAGAAATTACCGCAAAATAGGTTAAAAGAGACCGTTTGCCATGTCAGCGTGTCATAAAGTATAATTCAACGAATGTTTTATTATCAGTATTATTACGATTATACAGACTTGCTTTTCATGTTATGTGACAGATGTCACAACACATGTCTCAGATGCACAAGTGTGATAATCAAAGTGTGAAAACCATGTGCAGAAGTAGCTTGCTTTACGATCTAGGGCTTGTTACAGCGCCACGACTCGTGGCGATGTTACAGCTCCACGACTCGTGGCGATGTTAGAGCGCCACGACCCTAATTACTTAAAGTCAAGAACATATTTGCTTTATCACAGGCTTAGTATGTGGTATACCTAAAATAAAAAAAATACATGCAAACATTAGTGCAGTGCAGAGCAATGTAAATAAACATTGACAATGGCTGTGCACTTTGAGTGAAGCGCCATTTACGCGTATGTTCTAAATTAATCATCAAACGTGTGCATTTGTAAGTTCGATAATCTTACAAGTAACAAGCATTAGTAATCTGTTCTTCGTCGTGCCTTTATGCGGTATTTGATTTTTAATATAGTGGATACGTTGGTTGTCTGAAGTTGCATTTCCTGATTCCATATGTGTTGCAGACCACATAGCAATTGCAACTATTTGTGTTATCTACCTTGTTACGCATATAAATACAGGCTATACTAATATGTAGCCTTTATACTCAGTTATTATTTGATAAGACTGCCGTTATTAAAACAATACTAGTTAAACCTTGGACCTCCCTTCAAAATATTGTAACACGCGCTTTCCTTACACCTCCACGTGTGGCATCGGTTTTGTTTAATTCTATAATTACAGCGTTTTGCTTCAACTTTAACCTGGTCCCTGGTCACACCAATGCGTCATTTAATTGCTATAAAACCCCATTCATTTCTGACGTAGAGCCTATGCGGCTAGCAGTTAAAATTGTAAGTCATCAGAAAAAGCTTGTAGCCATGAATACAAAAAAAATGCGTCGTGCAACCTGTGTGAGTGAAAAACACACGAGACCTCCACGATCTAAGCGCAGATGCTAGAAAGCTATGTTGTGAAATAAAATAGATTGTTTCGACCTCATCAATGGTCTGTTTGCGTGGCGGATGGTCACGTTGGCGCACACAAGCATCGTCGCTGCTTTCATTTTTAATTAAGTGCAGATTCTTATGAAGTCAATATGCCACATTGTAAACGAATTGTGTAATCGTATCGTATCGTTATTGTAAATATATGCATATATACACTACACCTATTTATGTTATAACAATAAAGGTGTTTTTATGTAATGCTTAAGTATGTATCTATATTTGAACAAATCACACTGGCGCCGTATTATCCGCCCGAGAGCACTAGATAAACTAGGTTCTTCAAGCGTTTAGTGGTCTTAATCTTATAATCGCTAAAGCGAATAAGTAGATCGAACCAGAGCAATTTCCAAAAAGCATAGTCATCTCCGGTTGTGTAGCGGAACATGCGCTTGTCAAACTGATCACAAGCCGGCCTTAGACAACTATCTGAGTATGCTGCAATGCTCAGCAGTAGCGAGGTGCGTGTTGGACGTATTAAAAAAAAGGTGAGATGTGTTCGTTTATGTGTGTGTGTTAAAAATCTAGTTTTGAGTTTTCGTAGCCTATATATTTATACAACAATTACTTTAATGCGGAAAGCGATACTTGTTATCGAATAATAATAATAATAAAAATAATAATAATAATACAAGAAAAACCGGAGTAAATAAATTCAGTCGAAGAGAAAACAGCGACCGATATATATATATATATATATATATATATATATATATACACTTAAATAAATGAATTTATTAGAACCGTCATTTTTGTTACGCCAAGTAGATTTTGAAGTAGTTTTCATGCCTTGCATTAGATACAACCATTTAGCACGCTATCCGTTTGATGGTCATACATATCTAAGTGATATAGCGTCTGCAGCTGCAACAACCTTGTCTGGTCTAGACCAGCATACAACCTGCTTTCGGAAAAAAAACTTAGGATACGTTTTAAGAATTTTACCACACCATATTTCAATAATTCAGAAATACATCTGCCTATGACAAGTTATGAAAATATGACAGTGACTTCAAACACCTTTCCACTGAATCCAAAAAGAGAGCTAGAAATAAATAGACCTACGGCTTATATAAAAATGCGATACATCGATTGCCCCAGTTATAATAATTATTCCGCGTTAATTGCTCCAGTGTGCTATAATGTTTTCTATAAATAATGCAGCAAGACTTCGAGGACTCATCGCCATGAGTAAGGCCCGAGCGTGGAAGGACCTCATAGAGGTGGTCGAGCAGGACGTATGGGGCCAGTCCTACAGGATTGTTTTGTCGGGGCTTCAAAGACATCTGCCTAGGCTTCCCCCCAAACGTGTTGCGGGAGCTTGTCAAAACTCTCTCTCCGGCACAGCCTAGGAGGAGCAGAAAACGATGAAGGGGAAGTGAATCTCCGCTTATCTCCGTCGGTTGATTCCATCCTATCTGGGTGACCAAGGTCTGGTCGCAGGGGGGCAGAAGTACGAGATTACAGCTGGAGTCCCGCAGGGCTCGATTTTGGGCCCCGTGCTCTGGAATCTGGCTTACGACGGGGTGCTCGAGATAGATAATTTTCCGAATGGGGTGGAGACGCTGGCGTACGACGACAATCTTGCACTCATGGTTACGGCTAGTACCGAGTCAGTTCTAGAGAGCGCCGCCAATGAAGTCTTGACCCGTGTAAACGAGTGGATGGAAAGTCAAAATGTTAAGCTCGAATCCGACAAGACAGAGGCGATGTACCTAATTAGTCAAACGAGGACTAAAGGGGTAAGGGGACTCGTGATGGCGGGCCGCCCGATTGAACTCAGAAAAGAGACAAAGTACCTTAGGGTCATACTCGATATAACACTTCCGGGATCGGCGTATGTAAAATATGTAAGTGATAATGTCAAAACGGTCTCCCTGAACCTAGCGCATATTCTGCCGAGGGTCGGTGGAGTATCAGAAGCCAAAAGGAGAATATTAGCAAGAGTAGCCGAATCAACGGGGCTGTACGCGGCCCCGGTCTGGGCGGACATGGCGATGCGTACGGCAATAAATAGGGGAGCACTAAGGTCAGCCTAACGGATTTGGCGATCAGTGTAAGCCGCGCATACCGGACGGTCTCGACCAAAGCCTTCCTGGTCCTAGCCAAGGTGCTGCCATGGGAACTGCACAGCAAACGCTTCCTCGACGAAAAGTGTGATCTGACCATGGCCAGGAGTGCCACCATTGAGACCTGGCAGAAGGAATGGGCGGAGGTAAGAGCCGGGGTGACCAAAAACAGCTGGACCAAGGAGCCTGATACCAGTTCTCGGAGTGTGGTATGACTGCCAGCATGGCGAGCCATCTCACTGTACGACGCAAGTGCTGACCGGAAACGGTCAGTTCCAAAGCTACATGATGAGGATTAAAAAGGCGAACAGTGACATCTGTGTAACGTGCGGCTCTGGTGAGCCGAACGACGTGGGACACACCGTTTGCTCTACGAGGCTCTCAGGGCAGCACGGGGCGCAGGTTCCATCGACGTGAAAGGCCTCTCTACAATCAGGGAGGTCGTCAAAGAAAAACATTGAAGAAATGATTCAGCCACTTGTTTATGAGTTTATATTCAGGGTCTGATCTATTTGGTAGGAGCAGAAAAAGCTTCTCTATACTAATCTGTACTAGGCGTAGTCGCTGGTGTTGCTTGTACCGGTGCGTTTCTCTCTCTCCATTGTTTCGAATGCGCGCTTTTTAGTGCAGGCTGATATAGTACATGTAGGCTGTGTGTAGCTACAGCTTGCGAATTTCATCGCCCCTCATTTCTGATCAAACCAAGCCTTGTGACTTTCTGGTCTTATGTCAGTTTTTAAATTTTATTTATTATCACATTACCTTTCGGTATTGTTCATTACAATTCATTACATTTGACTATTAGGTCTCAAAACGGCTTTCGTTTTCGTTAATCTTGGACATATATAGAATACGTTGTATATGCACCTCCGGCAAATGTCATCGACATAACACTCAGATAGATGGTGCTGACCCACATGCGTCATGGTGATATTTGGTGCAAATAAGGCCGCAAAATATGCAGCGACACTCATCGAAAAAGTTATGGAACCCTGTACGATGGCACAGTTTGTGGTGGAACCCACGCAGAAAGTATGTCTAAGGCGAAAATAACCGCCGCACAAAGCTGAGCAGCCTAAAGAGAAGAGTGGCCAGGTGAAGTAATCCCGAGAGGACAGTACGGCAAGCACCCCTTGACAAGGGGCAAAGAGGACGACTGGATTTCAGCGGGTGCGAGTCTTGCGCTACCGTGACTTTAACAATGACGCCCGGTATGCATGTACAGTTACCCCTATAAGAAAAAGACAAAAAAGAAAACAAGTTTTTTTACCGTTCAAATGCGGTGGAGTGCGGTCGTGTTTCGTGTTGGCTCCCGTAAAATATATCCAGACTCAGGAGTGCAATCGCCAAAGAGACACTAATCGCTGCCCAAGCCGATGTCTCGAAGCCGTCTGAGAAGAGGGCTTGCAGGGCATCGCCTGGTGTATCACAAGTTGATCCAACCACAGGTGCCGAAACTTCGGAAATCTCAGACGGAGGTGTAACACCAGGGTGTAAGCGAAGAAAAGGTTCCTCTGTAGAATCCGATGAACGAGACGAATCGTTTACGCTAGTGGTGTCAAAACGTGTACAAAAGCTTATGTCTCGTGAGCAACGTCAGTTGGACAAGCTGAGAATGGAGGCATCTAGCGGTAAATTCAACGCCTTCAAAGTGGTCATACGGAAAAAAAAACACAGAGGATTCAGCTTCTAAGGAGTTCGCTGACGGTACATTATGCAAGGCTATTCATTCTAATTGTCCTGAGTGCAAGATATCAAGCAATAAGGCCGCTATTTCTGTGTGGGTCAGCACAGAGGATACGGCCAGGAAACTAACGCAGCTCTCTGCAATCGGGTCGATACCTGTCACGGTGAACTGTCCAGCACTAACTTCATTCAAGGCGAGGATTCAAGGCGTCGATGTTGCGTTTACAGACGACGAGATATGCCAAAAACTAGCAGATTATGGTGTGGTGCACGTTCGACGTTTATTCCGAACAGGTCACGCTGGCAAGACCCCACTCAGCAAGGTGATCCTGACCTTTGACCGTCAACCGCTTGTGTCTGTCTTTCTGGGATACAAAACCCACTCCGTCGTTCTTAAGCCCGATCAACCAAAGTTGTGCTACAATTGTCAACGAGTGGAACATCTAGCGGACAGGTGCACTTTTCGGAAGGCCTGCAAAAAATGTGGAGGTGGAAATCACCTGGCTTCAAGTTGCACAAAACAGTTGAGGTGTGTTAACTGTAGTAACCCCCACATAACCGGATCGCCTTCCTGTCCGCGTGAGGCCTACTTCCGCGAGCGGAACAGGATCATTATGGAGGCGAGAGTTCTACAACAAGCTAAGGCATCGCTTCCGTTTGCATCGATTACCGAGGCTCCTGATGTCACAGCCACCGTCGTGAAAGACGTACAACCCGGAGGTTCCATCAAAGATAAGGCTTCGTACGCTGCAGTTCTTAGGGGCATTTTTACCACACAAGAAATCTCCTCACCGCAGTTGCTCCTTCCCAACCCACGACCGCTACCGAAGCCCAAGCGGAAGCGAATCACACATATAGGAGTCGTCACGCTCTGCGCGACTGCGGTATACTGCTAAACACAACACAAAGAGAAACACCCGCAAGACGTCTCGCAGAGATGTCGCTCACAACAGACGTCGCTCGGATATTAGAGGGTATCAGTCCTGATCTGGCAGCAACTTTAAAAACGATTGCGGAAGCCTTGAAACCTCTATTGGCTCTCCTTCCACTCGCAGAGAAGCTCAAAGCCTTTGCATCATAATGCCAGATAACGAGAACCCAAACGGAAGGAAGGCCGATCATGCTTTTGTTGTCGGTGACCCCAACAGGGCTACATGTCCTGTGTGTAGAAGTATCTTCACGAGGAGGGGTCTTGCCAGGCATATATCGATCAAACACGCCGATGCCGTCAACGGGCCGTCCACATCCCACCAGACTCTGGCAGAAGACCTTGATGTTAACACACTACTCATCGATATCCAGGCAAACATGCGTCATGCCAAACTGTTACGCATTTTACCTAAATCTGTGCGGTCCACTGTTGCAGAGGAGCTTACTAAGGTCTTTCTAAATGTCGCCAAGGACAACGACCTCTTCGCCTGGTACTCCTTGTTTTCTTTCGCTCCAGTCGTGTTGCGCCTCCCTCGAGCCAGGAAGGATGCTCAATCCCTGTCTGTGCTGGTCAGGAAGAACCTACGCGATTTTTCATCTGGATTAAGGCTCAGGGATCTGACACACGAGGGATCAGGACGCAAAATGATAGCCCACCTCGACAATGACCTCCCCAGACAAGTGAAGGTCAAGCTGTCAGAAGGCGACATCTCCGGTGCTGCCAGATTGGTGAGCTCCCAGGATATGCTAGCGTCAGCCAACGAAATTACAGAAGCTCTCCGCTCCAAACATCCCGATGCGCCTACGGATCTCTCCATGCCCACACTGCTGGCAGTCACACTGCCTTCTTCAACCTCACGTGAAGAGATACTGAGTGCGATGAAGACATTTAGCAGAAGTTCATCTGCCGGCTTAGACTTTATACGACCCCGTCTGTTGCAGGACTTGTCGTCTGGTGCGCTGGGCAGCACGGCCAGTCGACTAGCGAACGCCATTGCTAAAGTGGTGGATGTACTCAGATGGAGCTCGCCCCCGTCTTGTCTTTTACTACTCATCTTTGGGGCAAGGATGTTTGCATTAAAAAAAGATGGCTCATTACGTCCAATCGCTTGTTCCTCAGTCATTTGCAGACTGGCGGCCAAAATCGGCTGCTACGATAATAGGAACACTATTTCAGCAACTCTTGGCCAATACCAGCTCGATTCGACCCCGGGAGGTACAGAGGTAGTAGTCCACTGTGCCCGTGCATGTTTGCAATCGCGCAATGTGCCAACGGCGATGTTCAAGCTGGACTTCCGAAACGCCTTCAATAGCGTCCGGAGAGACCATTTGCTTCAAGCCGTCAAGTCGTGGGCACCATTACTGTTTCACCAGACGAACCTGGTCTATGATTCAGAACCATCCCACCTGGTAATGCCCCACAGCGCTATGCTATCGCAGATAGGTCTTCAGCAGGGTGATCCCCTGGGTCCCCCACTTTTTTGCTTGTGTATCAAGGAATTGGTGGATTTACTGCAGTCCCCCCTTAATGTCTGGTACTTGGATGACGGGGTTCTGGGCGGGGACCTCCCGACCGTACTTGACGACATACGGAAAGTTGTTGAATTTGGTGCTATTAGCGGTCTGACATTGATCCCAGTCAAATGTGAAGTATATGCCACAACCCACAACAAAGTTGAACCGTTAGATTTAAGTAACCTTTTTGACTTACTTCCGGGCTGTCGCGTAGTAGACAAGGTTAACCTGCTCATGCTAGGTGTCCCCTTGTTGCCGGAAGGCATTGCAAAGGCATTAGACAGTCAAAGAGACAAACTTGACTTCGCGGCGGGCAGACTATCTCAATTGGGGGCCCACTGCGGCTTATTCCTTCTTAGATCTTATTTTTCAGCCACGAGGTTAACACACCTGCTTAGAGGTTGCAACCTGTTTTTATCACGAGAGCTCTTACAGCCATTTAATGGACTTAGCCTAGACATTTTAGAGATCACACTTAATCTTAAGCTGGATGCTGAGGCAAGGGAACAGGTAATGCTCCCGGTTTATTTAGGCGGCTTAGGTGTGCCCGACGCGGTCAGGACAGCAGGACCTGCAATCATGTTGTCACTGACCCAGGCTGCGGAGAGGGTTAGGGCAATATTGGATAACGATGGGTAAGAAGCTTACAGCGTAGAACTACAAGAGTTGACCGACATATTGTCGTTTTTATTCGACTCCCCTCCCGTTGAAAGAAATAAGCAGAGCAGTTGGACAGCCCCCTTGCAAGAAAAGCGATTAGCAAGCCTGATCGATAGAGCCCCCACCTTGGCTGATAAAGCCAGGCTTCGAGCCGTAAGTAGTGAAGGAGCTGGAGCTTGATTGCATGTCCTACCCTGTCCACGAATAGGGACTCTTTTGGATGTCGAGACAATACGCATTAGCACAGGACTGCGGCTTGGTGTCGACCTAGTCGTTCCTCACCGATGTCGTTGTGGTTACCTTGTGGACGCGTTGGCTTATCATGGCTTGTCATGCGCCTTAAGCGCAGGCCGAAGAGCACGCCACTCGGCTCTAAATGATACTTTCAGTCGAGCATTGAGGTCTGCTGGCTTTCCGTGTATGCTAGAACCTCCGGGCCTATCCAGAGACGACGAAAAAAGGCCTGACGGCCTTTCTTTAACCCCCTTTGAGCGTGGCCGCATGCTTGTTTGGGACGCAACTGTAACCGACTCATTAGCCCTTTCGATGGTCGGTGCAGGGGCGGACCAGGCAGGTCATGCGTCCAGGTTAGCAGAGGCTAACAAATGTAGAAAATACTCTGGCGTTGGTTATCCACACCAATTTTGTCCGTTGGCTTTTGAAACAATGGGAGGCCCAGGACCGCTTACACTAAAGTTGATTCAGCGCGTGGGCAGAAGTCTTAACCTTTCCACGGGAGACTCGAGAGCATCGGAGTTTTTGCGTCAGAGACTGTCTCTCGACATTCAACGAGGAAACGCAGTATCTGTTCGGGGCACATTGTCGAACTGGGCTAACCCAAGGTTAGAGAACCCGTGACTACACGTTCGCGCGGAGACAATTGTTCACTCCAAAGTGCTAACATAAAAAAGTTATATAACTAGATCAATCAAATAAAACAAGAAATAAGACCTTTACAATATCCCTAAGAAACAACTACATACTCATTACGACGTCAGTTGGACAGCCTACTGCAAGAAAAGCGATTAGCAAGGCGCGTTGCTTTATGATGGCCTGTCACGCGGCTACCTTGAGTGCGGGCTAACGAGCACTTTAATCCGCTTTAAATGACAATTTAACCGAGTACTGAGATGTGCCGGTATTTCACGTGTACTGAAAAACCAAGATCTATCCAGGGACGATGGAAAAGACCTGGCGGTCGCACTCTGACCCTTTTTGAGCGTAAATGCGTGCTTGTGTGGGGCGTTTCTTACCCGCACAAATTTTGTCCTTTGGCGTTCAACACAATGGAAGGAGGTGCAGGCCCTTTTGCACTCAAACTGATCCAGCGCGTGGAGTAGAAGCCTTAACCTTTAGACAGAAGACTCGAGAGCATCCGAATTCTTCCGTCATAAGCTGTCGCATGACACTACACTAGGAACATGCGGCATCTGTTCAGGGGACAATTGTTCATTCCAAAGTGCTAACATAACATAAACATAAAGATATAATTATAAATGTGTATGCCATAGCACACAACTGTTTGATATAGTCATGCTATGTGCCCTTGCCATACACCGATCATTTGGAAGTTTACGGACAACAACGGGATAATAAATCCTCCCATCATTTGAGACACGCAAATAGGTATCTTGAATACCAATTTGAAACAATTATCAATATACGTGCACGACATGGCGAAACTATATAAGCATCCAGTAATTACAAACATCGATGTATCGTATAGTATTTAATTTTTATCAACGTGCCGACAATCATATTATGATCAATGTAAATATGAGCTTCAAGTAAAGAATAAGCTAAAAATAAACATGCACATTACGGAACATTTTACCGAAACAAAAAACATATCGAACACAGTAATTTCCAGAATGCGAGAGTTGCACGTATGTTAACAAACGAAAATATTATTTTCTAATCTATATATACACATATATTCACGCAAACATGTATTTACTTTTGCCTCTTGCTCGCTTTCTTACACTGCCGGTCGCAATTTTGCGCCTTAACGCTACGCATGTAAAGCGCGTCACGCAAATATTTCATGCTAGCGGTCACTCCGCCTTGCATTTATGTGAGGAAACTAAATATATTTATCCCTGCCAGCGAGCGTCGTTAAGTAGAGTTTTGACCTTTTCGGTACCCTAAAGACAAGCAGAAAAGGAGCGGATCTATTCCCTAACAGAGTGACCTTGTCCCGAAAGGGTCTTCTAAAGCCGCAAGGGGCCCGGATTTTTTTAACATTCTGTGACACTGTTCAACAGGTCCTTAAAGTCCAGTACGTAAAAGCGTTTTCAAGGTCCTTTATTACAAAAGTAGGTTTTAAGCAAAGTTGGCTGAGAACCGGATGGCATGCACGGTTACGTCAGCATTTGTACGGTTGGCAAAACTAAGTTGAGATGGGTCATTCCCAGTCGAGATTAAAATCTGACACTAGATTTACCATTGCAGATCTCACCGTGGTCCGCGGTTGGTGTTTGGCTGACATTTTGCAACATAAACGCGGATTTTCTTGAATATAACCGTCATCAGAGATAAAACGATCGATGGGTCCGCCAGGTGCGTAAAGGTCGTTCCCACACAGCTAGCCGAGGTAACCGATCAATCCCGTTGTGCCTTCCTGCTTTTCGGATTAGCGAAGCCTCTACGTCTCTGTCTGAAGTAACCAAGCCACTCTCGTAAACTTATAATGGTCTCTCTTCATCACCGACGTAAAGAAGGAAGCCAGATGTAAAATTGTTGACTAGGGACGTGGGGTAACACACGTCCCTAGTCATGTGTGTTCCTTCACCAAGGAACTAGATGGCAAAAAAGTTTGTTGACCTTTTTTGCCATCTAGTTCCTTACAGCCACCGTCCTGGCAAGCTAACTATCTCAATCGCTCCACGTAGACGTTATTGTATTGATAAACGAAGCCATTAAATAACCAAAGCGCCCCAAAAATTTGCTGAACATACCTTTACCACTCCATCGGCATTATTAAGGATCGAGTGGGTAAATCTTCTGGGCAGACCAAATGTTAGCCGCGGTCAAAACTTCCGATTTGGTATACGGATTCGTGGCTGTTCCATAGCTTTGAGGCGGTCGCCGTATGTCATTCATGTTAAAGCAACTTATCCGTATGTATTTTTTGCTCATACGTCCTAAAGGAACATTTATAATCGTGTGTATGTATATACAATATGCTCGTTACGACAGCACTGCGGACAACGCAGAGCTTACATCAGAAACGAACTAAACCTGGTAGGCCGCTACACGAAAGTTGTGTCTGCAATGCTCTAGACACGAATCCTCCGTTCAGCACGAAATGGGAGGTCAGAAATTGTACTGTAACAGAATTGCTACGTATGCACAACATTAACGGAGTTTGCTCGTTGTTTGTGCTAAGTAGACATCTTACAAGGCAGTTCAGCAGGTAGGAACCAGGGAAGTGCTATATATGATGAAAAATTTCTCGCTCTCGCCTGAGTGTCTACGTAGAAAACTCAACATCTAGCCGACTAAATCGTAAGAACTTTAGCTAAACAATTTTTGTTGGCCCCTTACCCTCCTGCGGCTTACCTTATCTGGCGTGTCTACTAGTCGTTTCGGATCTGCTTCAGAACACGTTTTCCAATGTTTCGGAAGTATTAACAAAAAAACACAAACTATATCGGAAATACTGCAGGCTTCCGACTCTTCTATATCCGTCATCCGGATTTGAGACATGATGGCAAAGTAATCTGGTGCATGTAGAATAGGTCAGGTCTGAAACATGTGTGTGATTAGAAATCACTGATTCTCAAAAGGCGACTACCAAAGTCAATTTACCAAGGATTCTCGAAGGTCGGGTTTGTCGTTTTTGTACCGATAAACTCTGACTGATAGGGATATTATGATTTTATATTACTGTATATTACCATATATTGCCTTCAAAAACATAATATTGAGAAGTAATTATTGAATGCTTGTTGTAACAAAGGGCGATGCTCCCCTTCTTTTAAACTTAGAACCATAGCATTGATTCACAATAAATGACTGAAGACCAGTCATTTTATAGGAATACTTGTATCTCGTACGAGGGCAATCTCTCTGTATTAGCTAGTGATTCGAAGCTGAAACAACATGATTTTTCGCTTAGTAACCTATTCTCATCCATTTATTAAGACGCAGTATATGACTTCGTTCGCTTAAATAAATCCAACATATTGGATTTAGTTCGTGCATAAATAATATACGTAAATGGACTAAGCGAACTCTCCTTGTCAGTGATATGATTTGGTTTGGTTTGCATCGAGATTATGCGAAGTCTTCCCGTGCTTTACACCCCATTTGATTACAGTATCGGCATGAATATTTTGCCTAATGTCAAATACTTGCTATATGCCACTGGTCTGAAACTTAATTTTCATGCCCACGCCGCTTTTCAAATAGCTGTCGATAGTGTAACGGGGGTGCCAGTCAATTGCGGAACTAGTTGAGTTGTTAACTGGGGGTGCTAGTTTCAACTACGGAACGTTGAGTCGTTCGCATATACCATCTTCTGCTGATTTGCTATCATGTACTCTGAAGTATACGTGCAACAAGCCTAGCATACCAACAAATTAACACACGTCAACGGAAAACAAGTTTAAGCATTGGTTGAAACAACTCTTATTGACCGCCCATTGCATAAGAGACTAAAAATGCTTTGTGTTAATGAGCCATTTTATTATCTACTATGTACACAAAAAATGCGTACATACTTTAGTTTACAATAAATCGCCGCATTATATTTGTGATTGCTTAATTTATTTTTAAAAACAGTATGAATGTATCTCCATATATTTCGGCGTGTCCACAAGTTGATCGCTACAGCACACAACTATAGCAAGCTCCCTGTTTCAGACTACACTTTGGGGTAACTTGCCATGCTAGCAATGCCACACTGGTTTCCCTTGTTACGCGCCATCTTGATGTAGCCCTGGACACCCCAGCTGGTATTCCACGAGTTCTTGACAAGCCAGTAATCGACACCGTTATCCGTTCCATAGCCGACGACAAGCACGCCGTGGTCAAGCGTTTCAGACGAGCATTCCGGCTCGTCATAGATTCCACCGCTGTAGCTCTGGAAACTATCGTGGCTGGCGTCGATCGCGACAGAGATGGGACCTACAGTGGCGACGGCCTTCTTCAGCGCCGACTCTGAGCCGACAGGGATGTCTACGTAGCCAACACATTTGGTGCCGACATTTTGCTTCTCAAACCTGCATTCACCACCGGTAGCTTCATACGGATACGACTTCTCAGTGTCAAGGCCGCCATTCTGCCTAACGTACTGAAACGCCTAAGAAACAGAAAAAAGATACAATATAACGACTCGACTCAGTCACTTAGTGACAAACGTAAACATATATATATATATATATATATATATATATATATATATATATATATATATATACATATAGCTCTACTTACAAACATCTGCAGTGACTTAGTGACAAATCGAGTAAGTGGTTATTGCCGTACAGCCAGTTTCGCTTACTTTGCGCATTAGTGCACTATACATATACATATGTATGTCTAACGCTATAAACGCTACTTACGTGATCCATGAGACCGCCGTTGCAGCCCATGTTACCCTGAGCAACGGAGCAATCAATAAGGTTCTGTTCGGACAGCGAGACCAGCTTGCCAGTTTTCTTGAAGTGCTGACCCTCAAGAGAGCCCGTTGCCGAAAACGCCCAGCACGAACCGCACTGCTGCTGATCCTTGACAGGCGTTACATAGCCCTTTTTGCGCCAGTCAACGGTGAGCGGTAGGTCGGCTGTAATGCTCTCATGAGCGAAAGGCTCTCCGCTTCGGTTGACCTTGGAAGCGTTCTGGGCCAAACCCCTAAACTTCCTGACTTCCTCGTCGGTGAGGTCACTGAAGCGGTTCACGCCCATGCGGAAAGTAGTGAGGCCGAGGTCGTGGCGCAGATTGTGGGCATTAATGTCAGCCCAACGTTTTTCGAAGATCTGCCTACGCCTCGAGTCTTCGGTGGGTGCGTACGACTTGCCATGGACGCTCTTGTAGAGCTCCCAGTTGGCGGCGCTACTAAGGCCCGCCAGGGCTAGCAAAACAATGCCCGTTCGCAGCATGTTCGGAAGCGATACGTGTTCAGTCACACCAACAACGTACTCACAGAGCTAGCTTGGGTAACTCAGCTCAACCGCGAACACCAAACGACTGGAATAGTGGGACTGGAACAGATGCATTTATACCAACGGTAGAATGATGACAAAAACTTTTTCCGGAAATCCCTTAAGCTCACTTGCTAAGGAGAGATTTAATTTTTTTTGCTAACAAATTGGCATTCGACGAATAAGTCGTTGTAAACTTGATATGAAAGGTGATATCACTCATTATTATTTCGAAATACAGGTAGTAGGCAAGGCTCGTACGTTCAATAGCACGTTGATAACATTGGAAATACCTTATTATCACTAAAATAGCTCATAGAATTAATTTGCTGTATCAATATTACTACTCACATTAACACGTGTTTCCTCAAGTATATTATAAAACGGTTCATTTATGTTTGGCATAGTTATAACGTCACGTGAATCATTAATTACCGTACCATCTTCGCCGTAACAGGACAAGACGGTAAAAGCGTAGTACACCTTGGGGCCCCGTTTTCGTAGCTACAGGATCACAATGTTCCTTCTATCAACTATATGCTGTTAGCCTTAGCGTACATCTTTATAATACAAGATAACGTTTTAGCTCCTGTAATTTCTGGTACTATAGCTTAACCACACGGAGTTTTTTTGTCAATGAAGCTATTCGAACAAGGGTCTAGGTATGTCTAGGGCATAGTACTTTTAGCTTAAAACTTAACTGGTTATAGCAGAACTATGCCATAAACACCAATTTAGTTTTATGGTGTATTTGAGCGTTGATGATAAAAATGTCGGCTTAGGTAGAATTAGAAAGCGTCGCTCACCTCCCCAAGCATACAGAGAAGACACGGGTTGAAATAGTGATTCATATATCACTTTACAGAAAAGATGCGCTCTAATCCGTGACTCTTCATGTATTAAATATTCACTTATAGTACTTCTTGGAATCGAGTTTGCGTTTGTTTTGCAGTGTTTGCGATTTTTAGTGCGCTCTTCCGGTGTTACTTTATTTTTCTTTGCCAACAATTGCGACAGCCGTAACATCGTCTCAACTGTGAGACGACATTGCGGCTGTCGCGCGACACATCGGCAGTCGTGAACGTCGCAACACAGTCATTTATGCATATACATCGACATCCCACCGAAAAATCTTACTTATACTCCGCAACCACAACCCGCATTGCCATAGATTTGGTACCAAAATCATCGTCATGAAATGTGCGCTTGCCATTGATTGTGCTTGTCTTGAGCGCTGTGAGTGGTCATAGGGTAATGATTTTGAGGTATTTAGTGGTGTCTAAACGACCATGTCACATCTTCTGCCCGGCGTTATATGTTTTTTTTTCGGAGCAAGCAGAGTCTCACGACTACGACAGTGTGCTTAGTTTCTGTATAGGTGGCCTGGTTGCCTCGCAATTACACCTTTTGTACTTCTATGTCGGGCAAAAACACCACTGTCACAAATTGTAGTAGTTTCACTCTCACTCCGAAACAAGTCTTCTCAGAGATCATGTCCCATTGGAGACAATATTTGCTTTAACGAGCTTTACAATTCCCTATATCGCTCTCGAAATAGTCCTAGACTACCCTGTATATACAACAAATACTTTAATGCGAAAAGCGATACTTGATATCAAATAGTAATACAAGGAAAAACCGGAGTAAATAAATTCTGTAGAGGGGAGAACAGCGACTAATATATATATATATATATATATATATTTTTTTTTTTAAGAACTGTCAGTTTCGTCAGGCCAAGTAGTCTTTGGGGTAGTTCTCAGGTCTTAAGTTAACCCACACTACTCTTAAGCCATTTAAGCGGCGATAAGAGACAACCGTTAAGCACGCTATCAGTGTGATGGGCAAACATATCTAAGTGATATAGCGTCTTCCGGCTGCAACGACCTTTTATGGTCTAGACCAGCACGCGGCATTTTTTCGGAAAAAAAACAGCATTGAAGCATACACACTGCAGCTGGTTGGCTCACCACAAGCGTCTGATTCTTATAATAATTAATTTTTAAGAGATTTCTTAATCCGTATTAGATAATTTAGAAACACCTCTGCCTATGGCAAGTTATGAAAATACCATAGCACCCTTTCACGAAAATTAGACACACCTTTCCACTGAAGTGAACAAAAAGACAGATAGAAATAAATAGGATTACGGCTTATATAAAAATGCGCTACATCAATTGTCTTAGTCACAACAATTATTTTGCGTTAATTACTCCAGCGTGCTGTGAATTTTTGTAAGAAATAATGCAGCGAATTGGGCTATACCTGCAGTTGTAAAAATGCTGAGTCCTAAAGCCCAACAAAAGTGGTTATATATATAATTATACCGACATTCTACTACTACCAGCTTGCGTTACGTTAAAAGGAGTAAAAGCGGGCGCAATCGCCGCACATTTTTCTGCATGCAGTAAATATTATATAATATATATATATATATATATATATATATATATAAACGTAACCTCCTGACAATAGCGGAAGATTGCCTCAGAAAGTGATTAAAGGAGACGAGTCATGGGTACATGGCTATGACATCGAGACTAAAGCTTAATCCTCCCAGTAGTGCTTCGAAAGAGAGAATCGATCAAAGAAATGCAGGCAGAGCAGGTGCAACATCAAAGTTTTTTGGCTGTGTTTTTACGACTACAAGGAAATCGTCTTCCAGGAACTTCTGCGTTATAGTTCTGCGGCCAATAAGGAATAAGAATTCTGCGGCATAATGTTAAGAAGATTGAGCGACCACATCCGACGCAAGAGGCCTAAACTCTGGGTAAACAACTCCTGAACTCTCCATCGAAACACCACGCCGGCGCACACATTGTTACCGATTTTGGTATATTTTATGACAAACTTGTTTTCTTTATTTCCGCAACCTTCCTATTCGCCAGACCTGGCTCCGTGCGAGTTTCCTTTTCCCACGGGTAAAAAACATTGAAGGGACAACGCTTCTAGCCTATAGAGAAAGTATTGAAAAATCCGCTGGAGTAACTCACCTGGATTTCAAAAGACGCCTAAAAATGGTTTCAAACGGGAAAGAAGGTGGCATATCTTCAATGCATCAAGGGCCAGCCGACCCTTAGCAACGACCATGATGCCACAATGACTGTTAAAGAAATCGTAGATATCTTACCAATGCGGGGTAAACATATACACGTTTGCGGGGGAGTGTCATTAGGGGGGGTACTGATTTGTGAGTTTTTTAATTAATGTATCTATACATAGGTATATAGCTATATGCATACGCGCACGTATAGGTATTTCTGTATGTCACTTTAGCCGACTTCTGTTCACTGTTTTTTGCGAAGATATACTATATTTCATTAACGTAGCTCACGGTGAGCGCTTTTCACCACGCGCTGTAGCGTTATAGCTTTGTGTCAGGATAACGTAAATATGGCGGTTTCTGCCTGGAAGGCAAAGGGTTTAACTGGTAACGAGCGTGCATATCTGTTTAAAGCGTGAAAGATGTTTATCTTTTTGTTTTATGAAAGTCTGGCTATAATACATATCAAAATGGTAAATTGCGCAATAGTATTTTATTTGATAATTGTAAATGATGCGGTTAGAGGCAGAGACACATTCTTACTTTTACATGTTGGCTGAATATCTCAATTATATATCCAAACCAATTTTATAAAGAATGAATGGCATAGTTTACTGACTACTTGCAAATACACTCGAAAGTATACAGTGTCCGTAATGAGAAGTTTGCCTAACAAAGGCAGGTTTATGTTTGCGTATACAATTCAATGTGCAAATAATAATAATCATAATAAGCGACAGCATATCACAACACGGTTCAAAAAAGACAGACCTCAACATTTACAGAGTAGTTACGAATTTACAGACGCGTTATGTTAACTACGTTAGCGCGACTGGTCAAGATTATCCGCCTTTCAAGAACATTGAAAATCTAACACTAATTACTAAATGAGTTTCCTTGGCCTAAGTCTATGAACGTTTAAAGAAAGCCCAGCATCGCTAACGTAGCGCACAAGAGGCGTGTCTGTAAGCATGCATGGCGATCCTGGCTCCGCACTATCCGAGATATATCGAGTTTCAGTCATTTCTGGGTGTGCCAGGGTGCCCCGTTCTACCGCCCACATATAGTAGATTTAAATAGTTTTTAACATATTTTTTCAATTCAATATATCAATAAATTTAAAGAGCACGTGTACCGCTACATCTCACACTTGGTACGCCAGAGACCTTACCTCCAGCTTCAGCATAGGTCGACGTCTACTATACGCAAAATGTTGAATGCCTGGAATGTTTTTTTTTGTTTGCGGAACTTATTGTTCTTTACAGTGAGCTTTTGGCCATTATTATGACGCTATTAATAACTTTTAGATCTTTTGTTAGTCTAACAGTTTGTCCATAGACGAGCAAAGTCGGCATGTGTATCTACTAATGTTAAATTTAGTTCAGGTAGGCTCGAAAAGTAATGACATAGAATTTTATGTAAAGTAGATGGCCAAAATGTCCTGTCAGCCATGTTGCAAATTGCCGCGCCATCGATGGCGATATATATATATATATATATATATTTATATACCTTATTAATTTATTTATTATTTCAATTTTTCGGTGTTTTCCTACAATTGTGAGACTTAAACGTGTACCCGCCTAGGCTCACCCCCACTTCTCAATCCATAGAGCCGATGACAGCGGCGGCGTTTCCCCTACACACTGCGAGCGAGAGTTGTTGACGCAGAAACTCACCCTCGCGCTAGTCACCCGTCTTAGCACTTATTTTGATGCCTAGGTTTTTGAGGAAGATATGTGTGTTTTTGCTGATTGGGCTCAACGTTTCCATAGCGACGGGTACGAAGTGATAAATTTCATCCAGGCTAGAGTATTTGCGTTTTTTTGCGATTTCAGCATGTTCAGCAACCCACCCTGACCGGGTAGCGCTGTGCATCAAGTATGACGGAGCCACTGTACATGATACCGTGGCATCCCAAACCAGGCATTTGCCCTTAGACCATGGCGGAGTAGTGACGCCGGCAGGTCTTTTGTCGTTTTCGAAGCCCAACCTGGGCTCTAGGGTGCTTGGTATGCCAGCTCTACGAAGAGCCTTCTTTAGGACTGCGTTGATTTCCGCGCGGGCTCGTTTGACACTTGTAGCCGTCAAGTATATGCTGCGTAGGGTGTTGTTCCCAGGGGCCAGTGCCTATAGATTGTCTAGCTGCCAGCTCAGCTTCGTCCCTCGTTGCGCGGAGAACAGAACGAACATGCGGTTCTAACAACGTCTCTGCGAGCTCTGAGAACTCTATGAGAGAAACAGGGTAGCACAATGAAGCAAGCTCTGCTACCGACCTTAGTCCCAACCCTCCTTCGCTGAGAGGAAGTGTGGCCCTTTTCCAGGATCCTTCTCTTTCTTGCCATCTCGTCAAATGCTTGCAATTAGTCATAGTTTTGGTTTATGGGCGAAGTGCGTAGAATAAAGTTTAATCTAGGTGACCTAGGCTGTATCTCCATAGGCATAATGTAGCCTGTGAGTGCATCGCCAATAGCCGAGTTTTTATAGACCGAGGGGCGTCTCTCTTATCCAAGATTGTTCTAGAGATCTTCCGGGAGCCAACGGACGCTCCTAAGACTTCCAAGTCAGGCAACTCGATTTTCTTTGTACCGGGCATTGTATGTTCGTGGTAGGTTCCACCTACAGTTATTATTTATTACCTTATAAAGTATTATGTCGCCTCTTAATGCTCATGTGCTTTTCGCATTCGAACATTTTAGCTCTTTGGTAGATGGTCGTAAAACGATAGTCGGCATCTTTCCTACTTTAAACCTAGTGCTACAACGCTGATTTTGTACAGTATTCGGATTAGAAAAACTTGCGTATTGCCTGGAAGCACTCTTTCGTTATAAATGTATCCTATCCCGCTTAATACGGATTGACCTCATTTTATGCATCAACCTACACTCTGCAGCTACTGATTAAGGTGCGGCACTGTGCTCATCTTAGAGTTGCAAAATGTTTACCACGTTTATAAATGTGCATTTGAGAGGAGGTTGACAATGCTCTTTTTATCTGCCAGAGTTACTCTTGTTTGGTCAGTCTGGTCACTATCTCCCAATGCTTTCCGATACAGCAACTAAGGTATGCGTGTCACTCCCTATGTTACTCATCCTTTCCAGGCTTTTCTATTGCACCTCGCGTAAAAGAAATTCGCTTTATTTAGCATCGAAAATGAACTAAACTACACGTCAAGAATTGGTTTCCACTCCTAAGATTTTTGCTCAGTCGAAACTTAACAAGACTACGTTATATGTTTGCCACTGACATATTGCCAAATTGGCTTGAGCTAAGGGAAATCTTATTTACTTAAAATTAACGCATTTGTTAATAATAGCTCATTGCATACGAGACTGTTTGATACACTGGATTGAGACACTTAATGTGAAAAAAAAAAAAAAATACATTTAGCGTATTTATCTTTGCAGCGTTCCTGTTTTATTACAAAGAACTTGTATTGCCAGAGTTACAATTTTGTTTATAAAAAGGTAACCGCACATTCGCACGACAATTGCGCAAACATTTTTCTTTACAGCAATAACAGCAGCAGTTTAGTTTGTCAAGGCAATGTCGTAATTCCGAACAAATACTTGATCATTTCACGGCTTTCTCACGGCGGATGCACTCCGCAATCGACCGACTAACTCAACGCAAGCACATAATGCAGGCAGGCTGGCTTCACGTGTCCCCACTCCTACACCACCGGGTAGGACGCGGACGAAGCGATGCCACACTGGTTTTCGTTGTTACGCGACATCTTGATGTAACCCTCATCGCCCCAATCGGCGCTCCACGAGTTCTTGACGAGCCAATAGTCGACGCCGTTCTCCGTGCCGTAGCCGACCACGAGCACGCCGTGGTCAAGCGTATCAGTCGAGCAGTCCGGCTCGTCATAGACTCCGCCTTGATAGCTTTGGAAACTGTCGTGATTGGCGTCGATCGCAACAGAAATGGGGCCCACAGTGGCGACTGCCTCCTGCAGCGCCGACTCGGAGCCGGTCGGCAGATCCACAAAGCTGCTGCATGAACTGCCGACATTTTGCGTCAGGAACCTGCAGTCGTCGTCCATCGCCTCGTACGGATACGAATCCTCCGTGTCGATGCCACCGTTCTCAATTACGTAGCTAAACGCCTGAAAAGCAAAGAAAAACACGAATATAAGATCACGATTCGACCTATTAGCCACACGTCGGTTGGTTGGCTGTCGGTGTCGTCGTCTTCGCGTGACATACACATGCACTACTATACATATGCGAATGTAGAACGCCGCTATACAACACACTACTTACTTCGTCCATGTCCCCGCCGTTACAGCCCGAGTTACCCTGAGCAGTGGAACAATCGATGAGGTTCTGTTCGGACAGCGAAACCAGCTGGCCAGTTTTCTTGAAGTGCTGGCCCTCAAGAGCGCCCGTTGCTGAAAACGCCCAACATGAGCCGCACTGCTGCTGGTTCTTGACAGGCGTCACATAGCCTTTTGTGCGCCAGTCGACTGTATCGGGTAGGTCGGCCACGTTACCGGAGACAAAAGGCTTCCCGGATCGGGCCGCCATCGACGCGTTTCGAGCGAAACCTCGAAGCTTCCTGAGTTCGTCGTCGGTGTGGTCGGTGAAGCGGTTCAGACCCCGGCGATACGTGGTGAGGCTGAGGTCATAGCGCAGATTGTGCGCATTAATGTCAGCCACACGCTTGTCGAAGATGTACTTACGCCACGCGTCTTCGGCGGGCGTGTACGATTTGCCGTAGAAGCTCTTGTAGGCCTCCCAGTTGGCGGCGCTCAGACCCACCAGGGCGAGCAACACAAATCCTGTTGGCAGCATGCTTCGTCGGGATAGTAACCTATCGAGTCAACAAAATCGTAAGAAGCAATCGTAAATGCAACTGTACGGCATAACTTTATATAAAACCAACAAAAGTATGAACAATCAATTAACCAAGTAAGGCCAAAATCATTAACACATGACGCCGAGCACGAAACTAGTTCGCTGCCTGGCAGCTTTGTTTGCTGTGTTTAATGAACGCCTAAATCTGAATAGAAACCTACTTTGCGTGCACTAGCCTTAGTTAAGAGCTCACCTCAACAGCCAACTACAAACTCGACTGGTGAATTTAAAGTCGAAGGCTAGTTGCAGCTGGTGTATTTATACTGATCGCAAAATTATATAACTTTCGTTGAGTGCGCCCTATCGGCTCACTTGTAAAACGGGGATTTCTCGTTTGCTGACAAACTGGACGCTCGGTCGTCGAGCCATTGGTCATTAAATCACAAAATCGACATAAAAGGTTATCGCGTTATTGATTATTCGCGAATAGTAAAATAGCCTTTTCTATAGCCAGCTAGCCACCCTATACGCTCAATGGTAAACGCCAAGAATTCCTTGTTACTAGTGTAATAACTAATGCAGTGTATCTTATGTTGTCAGCTGTCTTATTTTAGTGCGATGTTTGTGACAACGTAAAAAGTCGGTAAATGTATAGGTAAGGCTTTCAGGTTATTATGTCGTGGATAAAGCTCATACATACATAGCAGAATATATAGATAAGCCTTCTACGTTAGTTTTAACCTTATTTTCTGACTTTCTCTTTTCAATCACACAACGTGTTGTTAAGGTGCTTTTGTCAAACAAGCTGTGCGAAAAGGGGACCATTTATATGTTTAAGAGTCTATACACCCTGTTCCAGTGTATATTTTTGTTTATTAGCTAATAGATAAAATATGCATTCACAGTTAAATATTTAATTGTAGTTACACTTGGTTTGGCGATCGAAGAAGATATCTAAAAGCGTTTGTCTAAAATATTTAAAAGCGTCATATATAATAAATAAAAGGCAATAACGGAGTAATTTTGCATATCCTTCGTGACTCGAACCAGTGCCAGATGGCCATGAAAAGGCTACGGCAAAACGTAATTCCTGTGAATTTTTGCTCTACTTACCATGTATTGTGAGCACGCTATATAACACAAGTTTGCGCAGACACTTTGTGCGTGGCCCATATTCCGTGAGGGGTAATACGAACGAACGTTGGCAGGCACGTAAGGACAGAAGCAGTTTTTAGCTGAAAATTCCGTGTCACATTCAATTTTTGTTTTCGATGTCCCATATATGTTTTATATCGCCGGGTTATATCAAACGCTTTTTTATATACAGGGTGTTCCTATTTGTGTGTCCAAAACGCTAGGGTCTGGTCAAACTCGGTGAGAAAATCATTTTTGCCAATGGGTGGAAGCCGGGAAAACGTTTTGTTTAGGAGTGAGGATGAAATTTATAAAGCAGTTATTCTGCCTTTTTTCTTCTACATAGTTGTGCAAAATCTACGTTTGCGGGAGAACCAGTCAACGCACAAAGTCAAAGCCGATCATACCGGCGTGTTTGTCTGAAAATTCTGCACAATAAAGTATACATTACTAGCTTGCGTAGCAAAAAGCGAATAGCCAGATTAAGGAAAGTCATAAAAAGTCGAAATGTTACGTTAACGCTTTTTTGTGCAACATCGTAATTTTTTCCATTACGACCAAAAATGCACGTCCAAAAGACTACTCTCAGGCAATAGCAGATTTAATGCCCACTACATTCGTACCAAAGTGATGGTGCTGCGTTACGTATTTGCCAAGTGACTAAGCTTTTTCGACAGTCATAGTTGTTATGTTTCACGTTGAAGTTTTCACGTTCAGAAACGTAGCATTTTGCCAAGACGTTTCCGCCCCCTCTTTCCATTAGAAAAAAATATTCTCTTTCTGAGTTCTACCAAACCTCAAAATATGTACCTAACTTTCTCATACACCCTATGCAAGTATGCATGCCTTCGCTTTCGATATGACTATCGAAAAAGCTTAGTTACTTGGCAACTACGTAACGCAGCACCATCACTTTGGTACGAATGTAGTGGGCATTAAATTTGCTATTGCCTGAGAGTGGTGTTTTGAACGTACATTTTCGGTCGTAATGGAAAAAATTACGATGTTGCACAAAAAAGCGTTAACGTAACATTTTGACTTTTTATGACTTTCCTTAATCTGGCTATTCGCTTTTTGCAAGCTAGTAATGTATACTTTATTGTGCAGAATTTTCCGCCAAACACGCCGGTATGATCGGTTCCTTTGTGCGTTGACTGGTTATCCCGCAAACGTAGATTTTGCACAACTATGTAGGAGAAAAAAGACAGAATAACTGCTTTTATAAATTTCATCCTCACTCCTAAACAAAACGTTTTCCCGGCTTCCACCCATTGGCAAAAATGATTTTCTCACCGAGTTTGACCATACCCTAGCGTTTTGGACACACAAATAGGAACACCCTGTATATGTGTCTAATGTGTCTACGTGCGTTTTAAATTAAAACATACTGTCTCTACGCAAAAGTACGCGTATGTTGCCACTTGGGCTTATTATAAAAATTGGTAGTCTTTGAGTGGAAAATAGATATTGAAAAAAATATTTAATTGTTATCTTTAAATGTTGTGAAATCTCTATAGTTTATTGCACATTTACATTGCAATAAATATATATGTATCTATAAATATGAATATATATATATATATATATATATATATATATATATATATATATATATATATTATATACTAGCTCCGGTAGTTTGTACTACAGTTGTTCACCCGTAGTCGGCTACAACTAGCAGCCTTGGTTGCCCGACACCACGTAATTAATTAAATTCAAATCAAATCTGTGACCAGTCTAAATAAAATAGTCATATCCACGTAGTTATCTTAAGTAGAATAACTATATTTATTTGTTTATTTCGCAATAACATTGCATTTCAAGATATTACATAATTACAATACAGTTCATTATATACAGTTTGAACACTTTAGCAACCGTCCCACCGTGCAAAAAAAGTGCAAAGACCGCCGATGGGTCTGGCAGCTCGCTACGTGGTATTTAGCGCATATCTGCGAGCAGAACCGGCAACGACATTGATCGCTAACTTGGTGAAATCCTTTGGTAGAACATACCAAGTGATGATAGCCGTGCACAATGTACCTTGTGTACACGTGCTGGCAAGTGCATGCCGTTCCATCCCAAAGCTCCCTGGCGAGGTACACATCTAACTGCGCGACCCCTGCCGAGGCCTCGGTCACTTTTCCCTGCCACTCCAACAAAAATTGCTGAAGTGGTCCTGTATTAGGTGGCCTAAGCCTGACTCTGATTGTTTCCACTGCCGGCCCGCAAACCGCCAGCAGGTACACGAAGCGGCTTCTTGCCGTCCGCGGCAAGCAAAGAACCCGCTTCATATACAGGTAGTTCAATAAGTTCTTAGAATGAACTTTTTAGAATTCGAATTTTGGCGCGCTTCCACCGCTATTAGGAACTGCAACTTTTCGACTGCCAGCAGTCAAAATATTATGGTGATTGGCCGTTGCAATTTCGTTTGATCGCTTTTCCCGTGCAACGTATCGGCGTGATTTTGAAAAATGGAGAAAAAAGAGTTTCGAGTGGTTATCAAGCATTTTATTTCAAAGGTTGGAATGCGACCCAAGTGAAAACTGAGTTAGACGAGGTGTACGGTGACTCTGCGCCATGTTTTGCCACTGTTTCCAACTGGATTAATGAGTTAAAAAGAGGTCGCAGGAGCACCGGGATGAACTACGTTCAAAACGCCCAAAAACGGCAACTGATTAGGAAAACGTGGAAAAGGTGCGGAAAATCGTTGCCGCAGATAAGCGAGTGAACATTAGGGAGATAGCGGAGGCCTTGGGGATCAGTTTGGGTAGTGTGCATTTCATCCTGCACGAAAACTTGAAGATGAAAGAGCTCAGAGAAAAATGGCTGCCGCATTTGCTCAACCAAGGCCAAAAACGCGCCTGTTTTCGCTTCACAGCGAAATTTGGCCAAGATGTCGAACAATCCGTCGGATTTTTGGCGCAGATTCATGACCGTCGATGAAAGCTGGGTCCATCACTACACTCCCGAGACCCAAGAAGCATCTTGCCAATGGTGTGCACCTGATGAAGGACCTCCGAAGAGGGTGCGGACAACGGCATTGACCGGAAAGGTGATGGCTACAGTTTTTTAAGACCAACGTAGAATAATGCTGGTCGACTACCTTGAGAGCGGTAAAACTGCCTTTAGCAAGAACTCATCGTGAAACGGCCCGCTTTGCAGAAGAAGGGTGTCCTGTTTCACCAGGACAATGCTCCTGCACACAAGTCCCGGCAAGCATCGGCAAAACTGGCCCAACTGAGGTTCGAACTTATTGAACAACCTTCCTATTCTCCAGACCTGGCCCCCTCTGATTATTTCCTCTTCGGACATTTGAAGAATAGTCTCGGTGGAAAGCGTTTTTCCAGCAATGAAGGGGTTAAGGCTGCTGTCAATGCCTATTTTCAGTCTAAAGACGCGGAATTCTACTTAAGAGGTATAAAAGCTCTGAAATCTTGGTGGGAAAAGTGTATTGAGCATCTCGGGGAGTATATCGAATAAGATATATTTAAAAACATGATTTGGAAAATTATTGGTTTTCATTCTAAGAACTTATTGAACTACCTATATATTGTGAAACATCTCTCTAGCTGCGCAAAATTTGCCGCTGAGAGATAGTCTCACACCCTGCCAAGGCTGTAGCTCAACATTGGCACAATCTTAAGCTCAAAAAGACGCACGGCTCACCTCTGTGTGAATAGAGGCAATAGCCGCCCGACATCTGTCTCCGATGTGCTGGATAAAGGTCGTTCCCGTATAGTGTAGTCTCTGACCCAAATACGGGAAGGAGTTGACAAACTCCAGCGGTTGGCCACAACAGGGTATTATGTCTGCGGCAGCCAATCGACCCCCACGGCGAAACTTCATGGCTTTCGTCTTCCGCGAATTTATTTGAAGACCCTTACGGTGAAGGTAACTTTCTACGTCGCCGACAATTCGACGAATGGCAATAAGTAAAATAACTATTACGTAACCAATCTAATTAACACCTATGCAGACAGTTGAACTACAAGGGCAGCGTTAGTGGAAGTGCCTCTTAGAGAGGACCTAGCCACGCAACGACCCAGTCGAGGATGGCTCCAAACTTGAAACTTTCATAAGGCAAATACGTAACCCAAAGCGTTTTGACGATTTTCCTCATTAGCAGCAGCAGTTGTACCAAGGGTAATGGCCACAATATTAAAACATCACTAACAAGGTCGCAGCAGCAACAAAGCGACAACATCAACTATTTATTTAATTTAACATATATTACAACCATTTCCAGAGGAACTACTTTCGTTTTACTTTACTGCAGATGGAGATTCTTGTTTACGCTCCGTTTACACGTATTATTTTTCATCAAATAATGTTGGCCTTTGACCGACGTCGTATTCTATTGTAGTGTCGTCCTTCTAGCTCGTTTTCCTTTTTATTATGCCTTCCTCAAGCCTGATACATTGTTCCCATTTGCGCTCGTCCTCGAGCATGGCGATGACCAGATCTGTCACCATCATATCTGGAGACGCTAATGCCGATAAATCCTGCCGTACGCCTTCACGTGTTTGGCAGAGAAAAATTATGTGGGTCACGTCGTCCTCCTCGCCTGTCTCGCACATAGGATACTTGGCGTCCTGAACCTTGTCTATGCAAGTATTTTTTGGAAGCACTTGTGTCCTGTCAATGTCAACGTCATATAAGTAGGTGACCGCCTCCATTAGTTTCTGCTGAATCATTTTGTTAGGTCGGAAGCAGTCTGTCTGGTCCAGGGTCCGTCCGCTGGTGTTTCGGCCCATTCCTAGTGTCACCTTGTAAGCGTGTGTCTCTGGACCTCGTTTTTTAAAAGGACGGGTTCTGTTTCCGTCGAGTTCGTTCCTCGTTTATTCTGGGCCATGGTATCAGTTTTGCTATCAAGAAAGTGGCCGTTTTCTGAAATGTTCTTTATGCACTGGCGATTCGTGATGCCAGTTTTCGTTGCTCCTTTAAACGTTTTCTTTTGTTTTTGATCAGCTGCATAGCGTTTGGTTCCTATGCAGGTGTGGCTCATAAGAAGGTAGACTCCGCAACCGAGACAAGCAGCATTCTTTTCTTTTTCGTTGTTCCGCGTGACCGTTCGGCATGACTAATCAGGCTATTTGTCAGCTCTTCTGTCTTTACGATCACCTTATTATTGTGCACGTTACTCATGAGGGCCATGCTGTTTATTACTCTCAGATATCGGACGGATTAGCTTATCATCATGCTCACCGTTCAGTGGTTGACGGATGTATCCGTGCTTTTTTCGGCGCTTGCATTATCTCGCTTGCTTTGGGGCTCTAGCCCGAGGTCGTACCCTACAATCCAGTTGTTTGTCATATCGATGGCGACTTGTGCGTTTCCTTGGAGTGTCCTCCTCTTGCGCTGTGGCCAGCATGGCTAGGCCACCCGCGTAAGCGATTGCCTGAAACTGGTTTGATCTGAAAAGTCTCAGTGCGTCGTCGTACGCCATATCCCTGAACAAAGGCCCTAGCATGGACCACTGTGTACGAGCACTTAAAGGGCAACATAAGTATTTTATGCTCCCCATTAACGAAACTTTACAATATATGCCTACGCGAAAATGAGTGGAGAAATATGAGTGGAGAAAGAGCTACCAACAGCCTATATATAAGGCCAAAAGAGATGCTACGGACCCAAAATCATACCAAGGCATTTCCTTAATAAGCGTGATATAAAGTACTCACTTTACTCATCGCCTCGAGGCTTTACGAGCACACACAATTGATCATCTTCCAAATGAACAATACGGATTTTTTTGAAAACGCTCAACTGCAGACGTTCTAAAGTTTGTACTGGACCACGTAGAAGAACGACAGGCTCAAGGGAAAACCACCTACGCAGAATTTGTTGACTTTCAAACCGCCTTCGACTTCGCACCCAGGAATCGCCTTTTGCAAGTCATTTACGGCAGATATGCAATTACGGGCCCGGCGTTTAACCTTATACATGACATGTTGGTCCATAACTACATCTTTAATTAAAACGGCGACCATTACATCAGGGACCCAATCATACGGACAACTGGTGTCGCCCAGGGTGACTCTCTAAGCCCGTTTCTATTCGTCCTATACGTGTCAGGTCTGACGGAAGTTCTACGAAATGTAACAGCACCACATGCGTTCTATGCTAATGACCTAGTAGCTCTCGCAAAATCCCGAGACCACTTACAGTTTTATTTCAGCGAATCGGCAAAATAATGCAATGAAAATCAACTGACAATATTTATAAACAAGACTAAAGTCCTACGTTTTAGTTGTGGAGGAGCATATACCATCGCAGATCGCCGTATAAAAATAAACGGCACCTCTTTAGAGCTAGTAAGTTACTTTCCATATTTAGGAATGACTCCAACTTCAATACTCTCGTTTGGGAGGTACATAGAAGAAAAACGGACCAAAGCAACGGCAGCTATAATGCTCCCTGGAGAACTTCGCGACACCGACCTAAAGATTGCCGTCAACCTATTCAAGATAAAGATCGCACCAATCGTTCGATATAGCTTACAAGTGATTGCGCCTCACCTTAGGCTGAAAGACCTCAAGAACATCGACCGAGTTAATAATTGCTTTATACAGCGTGTACTTGGACTACCTAGAAACGCATCGGCGACACAAGCGCTAGCACTATGTCGAGAGAGAACCTTTACGGAAGACCTCATATCTGACGGAATACCATTTGGTGCAGATCTACCTAGAGTTTAGAGAAGAAAGACACACAATCACTTTGTAATGCAGAACTATACAGAAGGACCAGCGTTCACCACAGATAAGTGGAAAAAGGCTCGACAGACAAATCGGATTCTATTGTGCGGGATAACCTGGCATGGTTGTCACCATTATATATGTATGAAAGAAGCGGGTTACGAAAATGACGAATGTGTGTGTGTACGTTTTGTGGAGAATGTAACATCAACCGCTACCACTAGACACGATGCGCGCCAATCGATGCACAATCACTGCATGAACGTGTGAATGATCTGCTTAGTTGGAACACTAAGTTATAAGACATGCTATAAGATATCTTGTAACTACCAATCATATGGTAAATAAACTGAATGATATATATATATATATATATATATATATATATACATATACATGGACCACTGAGTCAGTAGTAACGTCTACAATAACCTGCCGTCTCAGTGAATGAATAGCAACTACTTCTATTAGGACAATACCAACAACCGCAGCAGCAGCAGCAGCAACAACAACAGCAACAAGAACAACGATACCAACAGCAGCAGGAGCAACAACAACAACAAGGACAACGATAACAACAGCAGCAACGACTACAATAACAACAAACATACCAACAACTGCAACAACATGTATAACAACAAGGGCAACAGCGATGCTATGCAGGAAAACACTGGCGGTTTATTTATCGTTCCTACACTGGTAGAATCATCCAGAATGCATACAGATACACAGCTACACAAGCACGCATACATGTATATATATATATATATATATATATATATATATATATATATGTATTGAAAATACCAGTTAAAGACGACACCCTCAAGCCTTCAGAAGTCAAAATGTTCTTTGCACACATTTGTATGTGATTCCTAGAAATGTGCTCGACGTATACTTCTTCAGAGCAATTTGAGATCAAATTTTGCTAGAATAAACGAAAACTACATCAGGTCTCTCTATCTATGTGACTGCGTTGCGTTAAGCATGTTTTCTGTCAGCGTTATTGGTACGCCTATATGGGCTTTGGACCAATGCGCATCTGCCGGGTGGGTGTTATAGTATTCACTGGAAGCTGTCAACTTGATCTCATTGCGTCGTTGTCCTGTTATCTGCCAGCGCTGTTGCGCTCTGGTTGAACAGGCTTGCCAATGCGCATCTACCAGAGTGTATCGGTGAATGTTGTTTCCGCTTTTACCCACGTTGGTTTGAGTTCGTGACTTGCAAGAGATGCGAGTCTGCGAACTGCCATATCGCCCCCCTTCCCCCCTCCATTCCCCGATAATTGTTCATAATTACCGGCCACTGGTATCGTCATCAGCAGCGGCCAGCAAACTGGATTGGCGTTTACCTTTGGCAAGTACTTGACCGAGTGACCATGCTTAGTCAACCACGAAAACCATCCGTCTAGGATGATGTCACTGCAGTGGCCCGGCAGCAGCCGATTCATACCGGCGCTTACGCGGTCACTTCAAGCTTCTACTTACGTTGCATCAATCACAACAGTCTTTACGCGTTGTGGAGATAACAAATGCCGTGTGTACCCTCACCCGATCGACGATACACAAGTACCATTCGTCGCCCTCGCATCAACGCTATCATCAAGTACGACAACAACAACAACAACAACATCAGCAACAACAACAGCAGCAAGAGCAACAACAACAGCAACTACAACAATAACAACAAAACAACAACAACACCAGCAACTACAACAATAACAACAAGAACAACAACAACACCAGCAACAACAACAACTACTACAACAACAACAATAACAACACCAGCAACAACAACAGTGACAACAACAGCAACAACAACAATAACAGCAACAGGAACAACAACAACAACCACAACAGCCACAACAACCACAACAACAACAACGTTACCGATAAAGCTAGCCACTACAAGAGCTGAACAACTTAAGTAAATAAAGCGGGGATTGCCGTCTGTTCATTCATCAGAATTCCCGGCCGAAATAGAAAACACCCCATATATAAATACAAATATGCGTACACGTAAACAGACCTGCACACACGCACGCACCGCCTACACATACTCCTATTAAACTGTCGGTCTGCATATACTCACAAAGCTATATCGTGGCTATTCGATTCTCGATCTTGCTTTGCCAAAGAACGCGTGCATCATTTACGAGACGCCGGGCCAGCCTAACCACACAGCTCGGTCGAGGGCCAGCAGATGGTATTTCAAGACTCACTGACTCGCCCATGCCCCTGCCGGTACGCGCTTAGACAGCTTCAGCATGTAGTCGGTGCGGTGTATCTGCAAGTATGTAGAGGGCGTGATTTGCATACCGTGTCTAACATCCGACTTGTAGTCCAGTTCTACTTCATCGATGTTTCCGACCTACCTAAGTCTCCCGTCGGCACTGTCGGCATTTCCTATATCTGCTGTTTCTTCTCTCCAGAAATCTAATAGATCCTATTGAACATTACCACCTTCCCAAGCTGCGAGGTCGTGGCGGCTAGTACTCTAACCGCCACTCCATTATACAATAGCACATCATTACAATTTGTACGCATACGGGCACCATTACCTTGATCTCGCTGTGCGTGCGTTACCCAGTTTCTGCTTGGGCGTATTCACAACCTTTTTCACCTTTATCTATTTTCTTCTAGTTCTGTGCTAATACAGCTGGATTCGGGCAACTAATACGCCAATCCAAAAACCCCAAGCTCAATACGAGAGTTAAAAACCCTAAAATTAAATAAATGGGTGCTCTTCATTACTACAAGTATCTAGCACAACGTGCCGTTATTGTGAACGCTGCTAGGATGACTTAGCTCGAATCTGGACATGCGTTACTAGATGAACAAGCCAAAGCACGTAGTGGCTGGCGTTAAGCCTTTCATCTAAACGTTTCGGGCTGACTCTCGGCTAATAGTTAACGTCCACGAGACTGTTTTTTGCATTGCTTCATAGACGGAGCCCCCTAGATATAAAGGTTCGACGGTGGCGCTCGAACCCGCGCACCTATGTGTCTCCTCCGGTCGCAAGGCGCAGGCGAATGCACCACGCCACCGGGCTCGACGCGTTAAGCCTTTCTGTAAGGCCGTGTTAGGCTACTCCAGAATAACTTTGCCAGCTAAACTCTACGTACTCAGCGCACAACAGAGAGGACTAGAGGAAAAAGAAAATCAATGTGTGGGCATAACAACAACAATAGTAAGCATAATGTTTAATATCATCACCTCGTCATTATTAAAACAAATTGGACTGCATATCAAAGAGGCAAAATAGTTTTTGTGAACTTTAGCATAATTATTGGTATAACATATTCAATTTCCGACACACAAACGCAGATGGCTTTATGTCTTTGGTACGATTCTAACGCTTGTGTGTTCAGATCATGCTGAAAAAGCGTCTGAGGTGCAGCATCTGTAGTTCCGTAATAACGTAGTATGAAATTATTTAGCATTTGCAATTTCCTATCTGTAACATGCGTTTGCAATTCATATTGTTTGGAATAGTCTTGTTAAAAGCTATGCCATCTTACGGTGTCGCTCATAGGGTTCGCTCATACGAGACAACTAAGTGTTCACTGATAACATTAGAATCTCGAGTTAATTTCAATAAACTTATTTTAACACTTCATTGTCTCATCTCTCCAGCAAGAAAAACTTTGTTTGCAGTCACAGTGGTGTCTAAACAAACAATACAATTTTATTTTAATTGTATAAGGATTTTACGTTCACAGAACTTTGGATTGCTATAGGCGTGTCTCTCTGATCCAAAGGAATTTTATGCCACATCTAAACGTTTCGGGTAGCTAAGTAGAAACATCGTTTTTAGGTTATTTAACTTGTCAGGTAAAAAACTCTTTTAGGACACCATCCTTGATTGAACCCTTGACGATGACTTCTCTGGTAAACCTCAGCGATACCTACTAACATGGACGGAACTGTCATTAAGTCGCACAGTTGTGCTATACGCTTCACAAAGCTACCTTGTATTTTTTGCAGATTTACGTACCTTTCACAAAAGAGTGACAAAATCTGTTATGGTAACAGTAAAGTATCTTAAAACAAAATATGACCTTAGAAGTACGCCCTACTTCTAGTTCTTATATGTCTCCAATTTGTGTTGCAAGATCTACCTGGTGGTGAGTCTTTTTTTTATGGCCACCCCGTACTATTTTGAGTTTCGAAGCTCGAAACTATCTAGCGATATATTATTCATATATCGCGGAGAAAAGTGAACTGTCCCTTAATCCTAGTAAATGTAAGATTTGTGTATCTGAGCCATAGTTAGTTACGCAACGTCATGAGGGCGTTTTAGGCACACAAGTCCAGGTAAAGTACAGGGCCTTCTTGAACTCGCTCTTAGAGAGCTCCTACAACACGAGTGGGCGATCCTATTATATCTGCACGTGCGGTGAATGAGCCTTGCTTGCAGGCATCATGCATTATCCTGCGTTCAAAATGACGGAGGTCAACCTGGTGTGCTGCTCTAAATGAGAACCTAGCGCGCTCTCAGGGCACCAGATTTCCTGTGTGTTTGAGTTTTCTCCGGCGGCGGTAGGCAACCAGATGGGACGAACCTCGTGGCGTTTTCAAGATACTTAGGTTATTGACACGCAATTCGGGAAGTTCTCTAGACGCTGTTTCATTGGAAGTTGTCATTGGAAATGCGAAAGGAAAATTCGGCAGCCATTTTGGGTGGAGCACTCATGCAAGGGATCGTATGGCTGATCCTGTTCTGTGTTACGCAATCGTTACGGTACAATTGTTAGTTCTTATAGTATATATATATATATATATATATATATATATATATATATATATATATATATATACACTATGTATCTCAATTTCTCGTCCGCATTATGATCGACAAAGAGCTGCTGTTGGAAATAACAGTTTGTCCTAGAAGTATGCTTAAGTGGTATAAGCTTACCTGTCGCTGGAAATTTAGGATGTCGGTTTATGATGCACAGCGAATGATGAGATATTTTGCAATGATATGAATGGTGCTCTCAGGGCCATTAATGTTAATTATATGTATGTATTCCGGGTATATTCAAGTTTATACTGAATCACAGTGTGTCGACATTTTTGAAGACACTAGGTACGTTCTTGATAGGGGCATCTTAAATTAAGTAAGAAGTGTTGGAGGTAACATTTGAACGCCAACTTAAGTTTTGTCACTATTTCACTGAAGCAGCGACAGCAGTATCGCAAGCGTGTAGCTTTTTTGTATTTGTTCTTTAAATTGTTATTTATCAACTTAATAAATCAATAAAATATTTTACTTTAGACGTTTCTTTTACAGAATCAGTCAATGTATCTAAGATTGTACGAAAACTCTCTGGTTCTAGTATTTACTTTTTGCGCACGCGTTTGAGCACCCTCCTACTATAGTAGAGTTACGGCGCTGCTTTAGCTAGCAAACTGAGCAAAACCGGCTCATATAGCGTCTGTCGTGGCTCTGCAATATAGGTCGTACGGAGATAGCACTAGCGAATGTAAAGAAGTACCAACGACGAGTAGACGTCTGAACTCTCACGCAAATCGTAACTGAAGATAGGCTTGCAAAGCACTCCGCAATCAGTTCGACAAGCAACCCACGGAGTGGGGTAATGAACAATGTTGTTGACGTTGCTGTTACTAACGCACTCGTTATTACAGAGCAACCAGCTGTCGAATCAGAACGCGTTACAGAGCGATCAGCTGTCGACTCAGCAAGTCGCATTGCTTGCGAGCTCCGCCGAAAATAAGTCATACTAGTGTGTAATTGCGGAGTTTCCATAGCAAAGGAAGAAAACGATACGATTATCAAAAACGATAGTGAGCATATACCATGACATAGTATGCATTATCTCCTTAGTGCTTTAATTACTGCACTTGACATCCAACTACAGCACCTCCGCATACGATTGCAATCGATTGTTCGAAAATGTTCATAATCATCTGTACTTCAGCAATTAACTTGAAGGCCGACGTTATTTAACCCAAGTTTACTTGTTGTTAAAAAGCGAAAGACACAACAATGCCAATAACGGCGGCATTATCATCATCAACAACAACAACAGCGACAACAACAATAATGGATTTTGCACTGCTGAGTATCTGGTACAACACGCAGCAGGACCAGCATGACCAGAACAGAGGCTTAGCCGCTTTTTACAGTGACAGACCTAATGATGACAGTTGTGTGATTTTAACTAGCAAGAAATGCTATATCGCTGTCATGTACCCAAGCCCTACTGCGAGATTTGTTGCTCTACTCGATAAGCTGTGTCGATCGCTCGATACAGCTGAGCTACGAAGGCAATTCTGTGGTGACCTGAACTGCCCAAGAGACAAAGCGAGCAATAAATAGTAGGTGTAGATCGCTGATCAACATGACCAAGGTCTGTGGCTTGCCATCTCTCTGGATGTGTATACATCTGTGGGACCACAGGGTAGATTAATGATCGATCTATTTTCAAAAACACTGAAGAGACCTCCGTGACATACCACGGTGCGCTGTCCCAACCGACAGTCTTCAGAGCCAAATCGCATTATTCGGTTGGACTCAGTGCGCGGCTGCAGTTAGAATCTCTAGGTCAACAAAAATCAAAAAGATTGAAGTCGCTAGACTTTGATCGTCTTGCGCAAGTTTAAGCATTATGTTGCTCAAGCTTATATTCTGTCCCGACAGTATGCGGCCGTTTTATCAATGGCTCAACAGGGCGTACAAACAGACGATCAGATCAGCCAAAACAGACTGTGTTTTAAATGAAGAGAACCGTCTCAACACTCGTATAAAAGAGTTTAAAGCGAATCCCGGACTATCGCTTGTTCTATCCCACCTAAGGAGTTAAGCGCGTATTTCGGGGCAGATGTGCGCAACTGATAATAACATCCTAGAAAATGTGCATAAACGTTTATCTGTGTGGGATGAATTGACTATGCGAGCCAGAGAGGACATTTTAGCTGAAATAACTAAAGATAATGTTAACAAAACTATACCGAAAGCAAAATCTCTCAAAGCGCCAGCTCTAAATCAAGTTCAAAATTTACACCTGCATCAAGTTATGCTGCTGGTTTCCGTCGTACGCGCTAAGCAACCTTAATCTTTCTCCGTCATCTTAGCACGGCATTGCTAAGAAGAGTGTAGTATACAAGCTCTTGCCTTGTACTAGAACAAGGGACTGGAAGCGTTTCTCGACGTCGTGAATGGCTTGCCGGATTTGATGCATGGATTTAGAAAAGAAAAGTCGACGATGACTGCTTGCTTTGTGCTTTTCTGGAAGATTCGGTGGAATATCTCAGATATCTCTCCCTTTGGGCCGTTTTTGTGGACTTTAAATTTGCCTTTGACACAGAGTCGTGGAAACTGGCTATGCGCATTCCTCAAACGCATCCTGGTTATCGACAGAACCAACCTCAATCGGCTTGTCTAGCTGACGTCTGGAACACCTCTGTTAACAGAGACTTTGCAGCGAAGTTTCAGCTTACCTCGGACTAAGGCGTTTACTCAGCACATTCTGCATTGGGAGGCTAAACTGGCCAATGCCGATCCAGTCTTCTTTATGACGCCGGTCCTCGTCTCGGACACGTGAAAGAATCCCAATACAGAAAATCGTCATCTTAGTCTTTGAATCGATGTTCATGGGTTTCACTATAAAATGTGTGCATTGACTTGACCACCATGAAACTGACAAGTCATCAAACTTCCCTCCTTCCTAAACATGGTCCTAAACACACCTCCCCCTTAAGCGTCACACTCTGTCAGCACGTATCTTCAGTTAATAATGCTACGGACGTTTTTTTTTATTTACTGCTGAAACCTCTCAGCATTACTTTGGGGGATTACGAAAATCTAGACGGACATGAGCCACCCCAGCCATAGTGACTAGTCTGGGACTCGTCAACCCAGTAAATCCGCGTTCCTCCCACCCCCAGGGATCGGTAACTGCGTAGGCATTGCTTTGAGTCCATGGGAGTGGTGCTGCACCAACTCCTACATTCTACTCCAATATGGCATCATACGGCGTCTCATGTCTGCCTTGGTGCGGCTCAGACGCGTCTGCCAGACCGTTAACGCCTTCCATAGCTCCGCCACCTGAGGATGCGTCGAGAGTCATCGCCTGGAGCGTCCCTGGCTGTCCCTGCCAAGGCTGATTCGCCTTTGCTGCCTATTTCCCCTTCTTTCCCTGTCACCTACGGGCGCGCCCTCTCGACTGGATCGGGGGCTATTGTTGAAACGAGCTCTCCTGGCAGTTTCCTTGGCCACCTTTAAGAACATGATAGTCTCAAAGAAGCACCATCGTCGCTGTAGCGGCGGAGATGGCGCTGGCTGGCCCGTCGCCAGGAGTTGCTACTCGAAAAAAGAAATTGTGTCAGTGTCGCTTCGCGTTGCAATGTGCTCTTGTATGGCGACTTTTAACCGTGGGCGGCTTTCACTCGGTAATTGGCAAATGTTTATGGGACAATTGTTTAATAGTTTTATAAAATGGTGACACGCTGTTCAGCGCACCGTTTCCGTTCCTGTATATTATAATTATTAATTTTGACATTTTGCCATCCTCTTGTTGGATAGCTGTGCTTAGGTCTCCTTTTACTTTGAATTTCACACCCGGTTGCTGCTCCGTTAAGAAGGAAGAATACAAGTACGGATTCGGCGTAAAGTCGACAAAAATAAATTATTTTGAGTGTGCGCATCAGTGGAGCTGCACCAGTTATGGCGCTTACGCCGGCGATTAGTCGCACCGCTTTTTTTTTGGCAATATCACTAACGGTTGCAGTACAGTAGGGATGGTGCCACCAAACACGCCGATTGCACATCTATGATAGGCTTCAAGGAGTGCTCTGTATAATTCTAGTTTGAATTTTGTCGTAGCAGACGAACGCATTTAGCTGAGGATTGCGATTCTCGGATTTTGCGGGCGATGTAGTCTACATGTGAATTCCATGTTAAATGACTGCTGATCATCACTCCAAGATGTTTAATTGTGCCAGTTTTCTGTATACGTAGGCAGTTGCATTGTGTGTTTGGTATATGATAATGTAGTTGAATTTTGTCAGGTACAGCTGGGTCACAGCAACCTTTTAATTTGAAGTGTATACATTTTGTCTTGTTGTTGTGGTGTATTACACGCCCGCTTGTTTCTATCCAACATCCTACATGGTCTCAACCCATATTCAACATGGTCGTGGTAAAGGTTTTGTCTATACATGGGTACAGTATCGCCTGCGAACATGTATTTGGTTAAACCGTCGTGTAAATAAAAAGTGCCATTACAGTACAATATGTATATTAGTAACTTGATTACGCTCTCCCGGGGAGACACCGAAAGGTCTTAGAGCTACTTCTGACAATTCACTATTATGTGAGTGTTATTGTTTCCTACAGTAAAGATACGTGGCGATTACGTTTAATTGCTCGCAAAGGGATTCCTATATTTGACATCGTTTCTAGGAGACGATTGTGTGGTAGAGTGTCAAATGCACGTGAGATATCGAGAACCACTTCTACGGGCCGGTTTCCTTTGTCTACCTCCGAAACTGTTATGAATTATCATATCCTGTGTTGCCATTAGTGCTAATTCTGTAGTCTCTCCATTCTTTGTACTATGAGCCTGCTCAAATTCGAATTCGCGGTAGTGCCGCTTCTAATGCATTGCGCTACCCGTGCGTATACCACCGCGTTCCCCCATTGGACGTCTAAGGCCGCCCTCTAATGCGTCATCCGGCCGATGAGTAATCAGATAGATCGATAGATAACACTCTCGGCTCCCTCCGCTACAACAACCGGAACTCGACAGTAATTCTACTCCAACAAAGACTGCCACTAAAAGAGTTCCGTAAGTTACCATGAAAAATGCGACGAGCCACGACTGGTGCTACTTAAACGACTTTTCACTATTTACTATTTAGTATTACTAGTAATGCAATGCAATCCTGGATAGGGATCAAACGGAACCATGCAAGCCAACGTGGCGATCGTGGCCCAGCCCTCTGGCCGCACCCGGAAAGCCGAAATCACGTGACCGGCGCGCTCCGCAATACATACCTCGTGCGCAGTAAGCCAGCGTGAGCGACATTGGGATATTATTATTATTATTATTATTATTATTATTATTATTATTATTATTCCTCTAGGCATTTTCCTTTCGCGAGCGTTGTGACGTGCCTGCTTTATGGGCACCGCTTTCTTCTCAGCCTAGATTATGGTGATATTTCACATCAGCCATGTTCATGTCACAAGAACATGGATGGGCAGCGAAAACATCATGGCTCAAGCAAAGGCCGCAAGCAGCTTTATTAACTCCGTATTTGATAGTACGGTGGTCCCAAGGTTGTCATTCGGGCGAACGTTCAGCCAAATTATGTTCTCGCCTGCAACGCAGTCGTATGAAGATACAGTCTAGACTCGTCAAAGCTTAGCTGCTCACCTCCCTGTCTATCTAATTGTTTCGCGCTCTACTTTTGATAAAGGCTTTCTTAAGGTCCTTCCTCCGTTATAGTTGACTGTACGCCGGACGCGCCTTCAAAATCGGCGTGTTTGAAGGAAAGAGATAGCTCTTCGGAAAACAGGTATACAAAGCACGCGTCAACTCAGACTACGGCTCGACAACGACAAAAGACCTGACAGTGTCACAGTTCAGTTGTGGGCCGATAGTAAATATGTGGCTGCAGTGTCTTGCTCAGTGGCCCCTTATATCTAAGCCAGAGTTTCCTCGAAGCGGTATGCGTCGCCGAGCGTTCAGGAAAGGAAAATTGGCGCAAATAGCAGTAAATAGAGACGAGAGGCAACGTAGTACTCACCGCAATAGAAACGATGAGCCCCGTGAGCAGGGGCATTCATTATGAATAATAGTATAAACATATTAACCAATGCAAATGAAACAAAATAAGCTAAGGACGGAGTCCTAAACCTGTGATGCACAAAAGTGATGAGACGATATCCTTGTTACCTACCTCTACTCGTCTTGCACAGAAAATCAGATTAAGGATTAAGCAAAAGATAACTTCTAACGAGGAAAAGTAAAGGTTTGTAAAGAGGCGAAGGCCAAGCCTTCTTCAAACCTACAACTTGTGAGACCTGGAAAGCTAGAGTGCAAACCTGCCCAAGCCACTTTAATACGGCTTGTATGGCCCACACTAAGTAACCCCCAAGACTCTCAAATGTTCGCTGAACCCGCCCTGGAGCAAAATCTAGGCTAAATAACCATTGAACTATCTATCAACTTCATACATTTGCACACATTGCGGTCGCACTAAGAACCTCATAAGGACTACGAGCTTACTCAATCCGAAAACACTCTCCAGCATCTGTATGCAGCCGAGTAGAGAAAATTATAGGTTAGCACCAGCCACCTTAAGTACACATGCCAATCTTCATTCCTCTGCCGACCGAAATTAGCCGAAGGTGGAGTTCATACTGCGGTACGGACCCTGTTGCCATCACACATTCCGAAACCGAACGTGACCAAACGAGTAAACACCCCTTGGCCTTAAGCATTTGTCAGAAACACTTGGAACTTTTTAAGCAGCGTACAGTTGAGAATGTCCCGACTTCGCTAATCTTGGGGGTAGTGCATTCTCCTTGCAAGCGAAGCCGGCTTGTGGGCTGCGGCCATGTCATTTGCCATACCGTCAGAACGTGTTCTGAACAAACTAAGCATTATTGTAAGCCAGGTTTTAAATAGAAACTATGCCTTGTACTTTTGCCTACTGACACTTTACGACCCGGCCCTCACCGCCCCTAAGAAAAAAACAATTTGCTTAGTTCGGCCAATAGCCCGCGGATCGACCTTGCGGACAACGGCTGCGAGAATATAGAGCAACCATGGCTATAGTTGAAAAAGGATTTTGGCGGCGTTTTCACCTCGTCACAGATTTACAAGGGAACACATTGACAACAGAAAGCCCCTCTATAAGCGATTGTGGCCTTAAGATTAGGCGAGCTGCTATTTGACCCCAGCCCACTACGCCGCTTCACTAATCCAGTTTGGCTTCCCCACGGAGTCACTGTGGTTTAGAAAGCAACGCAATTAAGAACGTGGCAACCATAGCAGATCACGTTCATGTTTACACCTCACAGTATTTGTAGGAATTGTAGGAACATTGGCCAGATTATCGCGACGTCAAACGGAGACAACGGTTGTTAAGTATAATAATAATAAATTGCTAAGCTGACGAATATTGTACGAGTTTAATGAATCCCTACAATTATCCCACGTCTCATCGTAATTGTTGTAATGATTGCTACTGTTTTATTTTTCTAAGCACGTCGCTTCAAAAGAAAAAAAAAAAATATATATATATATATATATATATATATATAAGTGGCATTTCGAGATTGACTTGCCAAGAAAAATTGAACAGAAATCGCACTGCTACTTTGCTTCCAGCAAAGATGGACGGGGCGCCATCGAACAACAAGCAGAAAAAGCCAACCAACCAGCCAGCCAAACAGAACAGAACTTACCAGGACAGGCGAGAGGGTGAGATAGAGAGAGGCAAAAAGGCCAGTCGACCGGCCGAGATGGCCTGACCTAACAGAGCGTTGGTTCTCCGATGAGAAAAGAGGAATCGCCACGCATCCGGCCACCGCTGGCTAGACGCACGCTTCAGGCCCAGCCCAAGCCAAGGTTAGGACGGCGGGCCAGGACAATAGCTTCGCAACTTTCCCACCCGGCACGAGGACGGGCGAATCCAATTCGATGCAGGTCGGCACGGCAGCGGCGCCACAACAATAACTAACTTGAGTGATGCTACATGTCGGAAGATAGCTCGTGTCTGTTGCCAGCCTACGGATCTGGCAAAACTAGTCGCGTAGTGCGATACGCAGAACGTGCGATACGCACGGTGAAAAGTCGGCAGCCGTCGTATATGTAACTGCAACAGCGGTCATTTCGGTTTCTGGACGGTGTTATGATGCGTAGTCGCAGTCGTCGTTGTTGTTGTTGTTGTTTTTGCAATCGTGCTGCATATAATGTACTGAAGCCTCAGATAAAAGTCCTTCCTTGGGCAAACAAGAATCAAGAAACCCCGAATTCCTCGAGTGACCACGACCGGATATTAAACAATCTATTAACAAAGAAATACATCAGTCTCGACTCTTTTACTCTGTTGACACTCGCTACTCACTCTGGGCTGATCGCGATAACGAGTTGTTGTTTTGCCGGGTAGGTTCTGCGTCAGGTTTACCTTCCACCGCCGTAGGCTTCACACCGTCATCGGCAACAGCTTTTTCAGCGAGTACCGTTATCAAATGATCATCATAGCGTGCATCCTTTCGTGAGTCACTGCTGTGCTCGACCATGCTGTCCATTCAGAGTGATAGCGGCCGGTAGTTGCTATCTAAGCCTACTTATCGCTATCGATTGCTCTCCCTAGATTTCTTCTTAAATATGGTTGATACTATTTTAGTTGTTTTTTGGGTATTTTTTTTTCACAGCTGGCGACATCTATATATTTATTTTCGTATAATACGTACAAACGTGTTTCTATACCTCCTGTCACTACCATAAATGGAGTGTCTGTTAAACTATTCTAGCTTACTGACACATAAAACCGTTCTGCCTCCTTCACTGCCCCCGTGGCTAACTGCGCTCTAAAATGTTTATCTTTTAATACACGCTCGACCGCTCGAATGATAATCGCGTTTAGTTGCTTAATTTCTACACCACCGTACATAATATTGATATCATTTTAGTAACCAAAACGGGTGAGAAAACATGAGACAGATAGTGAATTGATGACCCTGTGTTAACAGGCACTCAATACTCTCGTGCAATCGTGGCTCTCGAGGAAGTGGCGTTTTTTATTGGCTAGATTAACGCAAACATTTTGTGGTTTACATCTACAGGTGACTGAAATCACGTCTGCATCGGTGGCTGCAAGAGGCTCAAAGTCAAGTCATTCATCTAGTCATACAAACAGTCACCTGCGAGATGAAAGGGTGTGAAACATTCACATCAAATGAAGATGCCCAGAGGCCTACTGATTGATAGGTTTCTCACTACTGCTCTGGGCATGATAGGACATATATCTGTTTTTAAATCCCCGGTGTTCTTCGATCATAATGCAATCTTTATTTAACCGTTTATTCGATTCCGACTACTTTTCTATTGAGAAGTAAGGCTATAGTTTCTGGACGGTGATTACGAGCAAAACATAGAAAAATTGACACTCGTTGCATAGAGAGATATATTCCTAAAATGCGATGCCGTATATAATACGTCTAATCATTTTCTTTTACAAATGCACGCTGATGAATTAGTTCCCAAATGCACTTGTAAGTCTAGATGTAACGCTGGGTTTTTTGAGTGTTAGAAGATATTGATTTTTAGGTATGCTAATTAACGGATAAACCCAAATGACAATATAACAGCACTAAAAACAAGCAATCATTACCGAGACCTCCAAAGCAGATGTCTTTTAAAATTTACTTTCATCTGCTTATGTGGCTCAAGCAGGTCCAACATAGGCATTTACTTTCTCCCCGCCAACATCATCAAGTCCATATTTATTTGTATTGGAATATAGGATCTTAAATAAACGTCATGTTTATTCTAAGTGTAGCCTTACCCTAACCTAGTCTTTCTATTATTGTACAAAAAAGGGGCACATATTACAACAGAGCCACTTTTAATCATTTATGCTAGATCCTACTAAGATAGTATTGTACCTGATTTTATTCGGCAATCCTATAGGCACGTGGCACAACCATTAATAGCGTGTATACTATTTGAAAAATTACTTGTGGATCATATTTAGCGTTATGAAGTTTAAGAGAGTGCTTAGGAGCAGCAACATGGCTTTACTAAAGACAAATCTACAGCAACGCAACAAGTTGAAATAACCATTTATACCAAACAAATTGCGAATAACTATGGACACAAATATCTACCGCTTGGAAGGTATAAGAAGCACTTGAATTAAATTAATTAAAATGAAAGGTCAAGATCTAATTAACCTCTCGACTCCTAAGTAACATCAAGAGTTCTACGACTAAGATAGAATTTTGACGTGTTGTACTCCTCTAGAAATATTTTATGATAGTATAATATGAAAATATCGGTCCTTAAAATGAGCCGTTATGTGTCTGAAGAAAGACCAAGTTTACACACTTGATGAAGAAGAGATGCCCCGAGTAAACAACTTTCGCGATGTGGGATAAACGGTGCTGGATTTTAACATTTATATAACGCAAACTAGATAATCTGTTAGTCTTATTTGTAATATGATATTTCGTTGTTTTATCATAAAATATTCTATGTTTATGTTCGCCTTTATAATAGTCTTGTAGTTCTCATACTCACTCATAGCAGTGAAATTAGGCAGTCGTATTTGGAGAAAAATATACAGTCTAAATTCAGTTGAAGTGTTGGATTGTAATATAAGATAGCAGCAGACTTGACTCATTTCCTGTCTCAGAACAGGTAATACAGATTTTAAAACGCACGGACGGTCTAACAAACTTTCCATTTTTTATTCCTCGCAACAACAATCTGCACAGTATTTAAGCCATATCGTCAAAGACAATTGCACTATATGAAGGAATCAACCAAACATATTAATGGCGCATAGCAAGAATATTAAGAACCATGAACTCGTGATATAGTACTATAAGCTGTACCATTACATAAATCACTAATTTTATTTTATTTTTAGATAATTTTTCTATACTCTTAGGTTGTCTTAATTTAAATTTAAATAATTGAATTGAAAATCAAGTCAAGTTTTAGTTAACGCATCGAGTTGAAGGCAACTTCAAGAGTTCTATGACTACAATAAAAGTTTGGCGTGTGGGAGTTCCTACTAGAAATATTTTAGCACGTATGTCAGAAACGATTAGTAGTAGCACACTAGATTCCAAACACAGCGCGGATGGGCCGCAAAGCATTCTGCTTTACCGTTTTTGCCGTAGCCAAGAATGTTCGTTGTGTACCTGATGATGGACAATCTTCTGTATAATAATACATCATTAAGATATCCGAAGCTGTGTATGAACATTATATCACGATTCGCAGATGGGATTTTCATCTGACGTGTACGTTCAAACGCTGAACACTCTATTATCGTGTGCACATTATTATCATTGCGATATGTATATGCAATTAGCACGAGTCCGGGCCTTGTATTGCATTGCAATATGCCAAAGTAATGCCTAATAAAACATTAGTTCTGTCAGATCCACACTCAGTAAACATACCTCCGCTTTAAACTTTGCTTTCTGCTATCCCGGCTCTTCGTGTCCAGTACTACGGGTTTACAGCAGAACTGGCAAACGCCGTTTAAATCATTTGACCATGGTCGGTTGAATTCCCCAACTTAGACACGCATCACTCCATGTGGGAGTTTAAGCCTTTGTCGCGCCTGTTGTTCTAGAGTTTTTGGTGACACGCACTCTTGGTTGTCGTTTTTCTTTCTTCCTACTTCCTGTTCTTCTAAAATATTACGCGCCAATTCGCTTATCTAAACATAGCATGAATTTTTTTAAAAAAAAACAAGACTTCTCTGTCTTGTCGTTGCTTCTCTAATTTCTACCAGTTTTGATCCCTGCTCCCAGTTACTCCTTGCCGCACATATGTATTATACCAGCTTTCTTACTCCGTTCCGCCTGGCGGCTCCTGCATGAGTTGCACGATTTCGCACGACGCTTAGTGCGCTGCGGCGAAACAGAATGTGGTTGACGTCTTTTTTTCCCATTGGTCGCGTAGTGCATGCAGACTGACAGTGCCGCTTTCACAATCCTAAAAAGATATTTTAACCCCCCCGCCCCCTTCCCGCTTGTCCAGTTAGAGCTTGCGTCATGTGATAAGCTATGTCCTTTCCTGGACCCAAAATCCATCTTATGCTGTGTGACATTATTTGCTTCACTTGCGCGCCTGAGGCTACTCGCGATATGTTCTTCCATTTCATTTTTCCATTTTGTCATTGCTTTGTCTGTTACGCTTTTTGTCTGTCCGTACTAGGATTCTCCTAAAGCCTCATCTTTCGTCCGTCATAAGATCCTGTGGGATCGTTCCAGCGAGGAAAGGCGCGGCTGGCATGCTGACTGTTCCATATGCTTGAATGAGACGCAGTGCCAAGATTCTTTGAACGCTCCCAAGTAGCTGAATTTTTTGTTGTTAGTCTTCGTTTGACCTAGACAGATGTTCGGAATAGAATTATGGCTTTGACCATTAATGTTAGAAACCATAGATGCTCGTTAAAATCCTAGGTATATCTTTTGCTACTCTGATAACTATAGCTGCTGCTAGCTTGATATGCGGCATGCCTGTTAGGACCATGTCTAGGCGCATTTCCATGTGTGACCCTTTACCACTGCTATGTGCGTTTTATTCAGTTTGATATTGGTGGACAGGCATCTTTTCTTGATTATTTGGAAAATAACATCTCTTTACCGAGATAAGCCCGAGTTCGGTTTCCTCCATCTACATCACAATTGCTGCCAGTGCACTTCTTGTGTAGCCAGCATCCTCCGGGCCAATACCGACTAACCACTCAATTTACAGGAAGTTGCGGGACAGATCAGGACCAGATATGACCAGAAATGATCACGTCAAGCAGTCGGAAACGCTGCAACCAGCGATTACTCACTTAATGAATATGTGCCTAGACATAGGAGATCTACTAGCTAGTTGACAAGACTGTATACTGGCCGTGATTCCTAAAGGCAAAAGTGACGTGCTGGATCCTTCAGCCTAGTGAGGATTTTCAAAGAAAAGTTGCATCTATAAACTATTATTGTTGCTCCCTACTCGGCGCCTGGAAAATGTTCTTGAAGTACACAGTTGCATACCCGAATAGCATGGATTTCGACGCTGCAAGTCAACACACACAGCTTGCGCAATGCTCCTTGAAAATGCTAAGAAAACAGTGAGTCGCCGCGGGCGGTCATGTATGCAATATTTGTGGATTTCAAATTGTTTAATACTGCACCTTGTAACGCTGCCTTTGGGAAGATGGTAACATTGGGTGTGTTACCACGTTTTCTCAAGCTATTGGCAAAATTTGCGACAAATACCTCGCCGAACATAAACAGTTCAATAACAAAAACTATGAAATTCCATCGTGGAAGACTTGAAACAGCTGATACCATAAAGCTCCACGACCAACCTAACAAATTTAAGGGAAGCTAAGATGTACCAAGTGCACATGGACCACTATCGAACACAAGCTATAATGAGCAACTAGTGGAAGGATGCCCAATACGAAACTCGTCACCTGCGTGATGAAAACCGTGCGTCATGCAATGCACGGCTTTCATCACGCAGTGTGCACGAAAGTTGGCTTCAATGAGGCAGACAAGCAGTGCACCTGTTGGCACTGTAAGACAAATTGCTCAATCTTTCATCTGTCGTATTGTCGGAACCCACCAGCACTCCGGCAGATTTCATATTTAACACTCAATAACATACACATTGAGTAACAAATGATTGTTTGTTTTATCCTTTGTGTTCCTCGGAATCGCTTCTGGAGTACGGGCCCTCACCGTGTCACTCCTGTTCTTTGCTGTCAGTGCCCAAGACAAAACTCCGTGTATCGCTTTCTTTCTAAAACCAAGATAGATAAGTGATGAACGCCCGTGTTCTTCTGCGTAGTGAGCGGTATAGGAACGCGTTACTCCGGCTTCAATTATAGGTTCCTTTACGTTTGCCAGACTATCTAGTAGACAGGCCTGTACGCTTTTCGTTCTTTGGGAAGTAAAACTATCTCTACGTTCCTCCAGCTCGCAGGGATTTTCCTGTCCTGCAGCACTTGCCTAGGCATTTTTGCCACTAGCTTGAGAAAGTTCGATTTAAATAGAAGCTTAGTTGCCTTCACTGGTATGCTGTTTGAGCCGGCGCCGTTCTTGCCTTCATTGTACGTGCTGCGTCTGAAATTTCGGCTTTCCTACCTAATACGTGGTATCCTTTCTGCGCCACATTAATTCCTCCCAAAATGGGCTCTGCTTAATGAGCCGTGGCCAGGGAACAATTTAACGATTGCCCATTTTATCTTCTTCTTCGACAATCTCTAGCTTTCTTGCCGTCATTTGCCTGTGACAACAGTCACAACACAGCGACCTCTACACAGACGAGCTACACAAGGTTATCCACTGTATGCGCAGTAGATTCGACCAGTGCCTTGGATGAGAAAATCACCTGCGCTCGAAGTTTAGGTGGAGTACCGAGGTTTATCGGAATCAACAATTACATGGAATTAAAACTGTCGCATTAGTTCATTCAAATATTTCTGCCTGTTAGCAGGATTGCAAAACGCATATCGTACACACATGAGCTCAGAGAGTTTGCTCGCCGTTTCCTTTCGGGCGACTCTAACCTGTGCACGGCGCGGATCCATCCCGCGCGAAATACTAAATAAGCTGTAGAAGCATGGACAAAACAAATGTGTCTTCTGTTGTTTTGTCAATTTATATATACAGCCCATATTATGAGCGTAAGGAGCTGGATGGAGTTACAAACTTTTTCGAAGCGAAATCTTAGACTGAACTATCCCGGGAAAGGAGCTGGACGACCAGTGGCGTGGACCTAGTGGAAATGCTGACATAGGCTTGTGATACAGCAGTCAGTGAAGACAGACACAGCGGGTCTCCAATACTAGCACGCGTCAGAAATTGCGGACGCAATAAGGCTGTACGTAGTGGTCCTTAAAGCCCCCCTTTTACACACAGAAACGTGCGATCTCGACGTCGCTCGGGTTGGAAAGAGCCGTTGACGAATGCATCTAATCCTACTGAAGCCAAACTTAGATGGCTAGTACGCATAGGTAAAATCACTTCACACTGGAAAAATTATGCGGGCAACTTCAATCAAACCCCTGGATAACGCGCAGCAAAGAAACTGAAAATGATGCAGAATTACCTAATAGTATAGTTTCCAACCAACCCCGATCGGACTCTGTCCTCAGTCTGCGAGTGGCCCCCTGGCATTGCATACTAGGTAAGTATTTCAAAAGGCCAGAAAATAGACTTTTTCGAATATTGCCGTACAACACATTTCACGCTATTTTGTTCCACGAATATTTCAGGTTAAACTTTTTGCTGCATTTTTTATGCGGGGCCTCATTTAACTGCTATATTTGTGACAGTCTATGAGCGAGCGCAAAACCCAAATACGCAACCTCGTTTTGAAACATGGATTCCCCAATCTGGACTATCAGCTCAACGGAGCAACATGCCCTACTGGAAATGTTGCGCGCAACCTAAAACACCTTCCCCGGGTTGACCCGCAGTCAACAGTTTACGTCCACCGAACTCGCGCGGGACCTAGGCCAGTTAACGTTATCTGTACATATTAGAGATCTAGTCAAATGCCTATCTGTACTTGTGAACGTGCTATTCCGTTGTTTCATCCTTGAGGACACTCAGCTATATAAATCAATTGTGTTTTCTAGACTTTTATATTGTTGATGTTTAATTACCATATTGGTAGATCACTACATTACTTACCTGTCCCCCGCCCATATGTTTCGCAAACACAATAATCAAGCTGATTCAAGCTGTCCAGAGAAGACATCCAAAAAATGCCATGTAAGTCAGGCGTTTTCTATTATATTCTTCTATTCTAAGTGAGTCACATTTTGTGCTTGTACGCTCCTGACACATTTGAGCACAATAAATAGATCCCTAAACCCGGGATCGAACCTGTGATCGAACACACTGGAGCTGATAATGTTCAGTTAATGTACACTTACAGTGCGCAAGAAAAATGGCAAAGCGCAAGGTCCGCCGGGAAGATATTTTTCCCCCGAGGCTATAAAAGCTCTCGTAGTGGAAAGACCGGATCTGGCTCATAAAACGGCGGATAAATTGCCTGCTAGAATGACGCTTCCCAACAGCCTGGGAGCGAGCCAAAGTAATGCTATTATCAATGCCAGATAAACCGGCGGGAGAGAGATCTTGTGATGGCCACTGTGCTCTTTACACATAGCCGGTAAGACTTTTAAGCTGATAATAGCCACCTTTTCGGACTTGCGGATCTTCCTGTGGGAGCGACAATGATGACCTGACACTAGTAATGACCGGATAGGAGGACAAGGACAGGCTTAAAAACCTGCGAGGGTGCAGAGCCGGTAGGTAATAGTTTTAGATGCAAGACCGTCATCTAAAACTGGCGTAATAAAAACAGTGATGTAAGAATGATACGACCTAGTGAGAGAGCGAGAGAAGAAGTTTTTTTTTTTCAATTATATTTATTTCAATCAAATTAAGTATAATAAGAAAGAATAAATATGGACGTGGCAGAAACGGAGCGGCCTGGGCGTGATGCCAGTCCATGTCGTTGATTCACGCGTTAATTCTGAAAAATGTTCTGAATTAAGCTGTGGCTAAGGCCGAACTTATGGGTATGGTTATGCTTCGTGTCGGAGTCGCAGAAGGGTGTAAGTAAGATACACCGAGTGATAGACTCAGTGGCGTTATTATTATGTCGTCAGTCTGAGAGGACAGACAGTAGAGGCCGCATACGGCGCCCCTATCCGCAGTACTCGGCGATTACTGGCGATGCGCTTCTATAGAGCATATAGGACAATTACAACGTTTGTCGTAGTTTGACTAGTACCATAGGCCCGTAACAGTCAATGCCGGGTTCTACACTACATACCTGTAATATTGGTTGGGTACGCGTAAGGGCATTTTCTCCTTTCTATTAAAAAAAAGTAGCGCTTTACCTGGCTCTACGAGATCGGTGTTATCGTAAGTTAGGCCATCGTAAGTCAGTGGCGGCATAGCGTGGGTAGCTGATGCGAAATACTGCGCCTGTATGCTCGGTTGCAGGTTCGATCTCGGACGTGATGATTTATATCTAGCGTTTGGGCATGTCAGGAGCGCATAAAATACTGTTTAACACAACATATTTCGGTAGCGCACCTAAGTTATGTGCTTGGTTGTTTCACGCTGTAATAAAGATTTGTTTTTAACAAGGCAATAATATATATATATATATATATATATATATATATATATATATTCACCACGGCTCTAATAGTCGAGTCAAAGGATTTGCTCTATCGCATCATTGCAGGTAATATAAATCACATGGTCGCCTGCAATGTTTCCACAACCGCACCGAAAACATTTCATGGAACTTTTCTCGGTGACAGATCTTTATGTGAAAGCCACGTACGGCGAATCGTGCGATCAGCCAATTCAGACTTAGGTTGGTCGAAAACTACCGTTTTCGCTAGAGCGTGCATACTCTGTAAATGCTCAGCAAATTGCGGAGAAAACACTAGTAAATAGGCTAAGCGGTTGAGGTTAGTGCGGTGAACTCTTAGAGTCCTCTTCAGCAAACTAATCGTGATTTGGTCAAGCGACTCTTCCTAACTCTTTTAGATGAGGCCATGTAACCTGAATACAATAGGAAGGGTGAGCGCGTTTTTCAGGTTGCAGAGACTTACGGGAACCTGCATTAATAGTACACGAGGTATATACTCTAAAAGGACTGTAGCCTTTTTAGGATTATTTCCTTAATGTGATTAGAGAAGTTTGTACCTCAAAACGAGAACATGACATAAAGATACGAGAAATGTGAGACAATTCTATAATTCGTGAGTCCAAACGAAATACATCGCTATTTCTAGCCCATTTCTTACGTCGAAGAGTAATAAAGTAATTGTTTTAATCTTCTTAATATTGATCTCTAACTTGTTTGGATTGACGTGGGGTCGCAAAATATTTCTGCAAGTGAAATTAACTACGGCAGTTTTGCCTTAAGTCATCAGCATACATATAGCACGCGAGTTTAGACCTTGTTTCTCATCCGGAAGAACGTTTACCAGCATCAAAAGTAGCAGGGGGCTGAGATTATCCCTGGGCAGCTCCAGTGATCTGTATGATCCTCATATGTTCAGCAGCTCCATCATCTATGGTAGCCTGTGTTTTCTGTGAAACACATTTAAAAAGTTTCAGTATATTCAACGAAAACCCACAAAATGTTAGCCTGTTAAGTATAATAATAAACAAGTAAAATAATAAAGACCTCAATTCGGTATCGCTAAAAGGCCGCACCAGGGCTTGGCAGGCTTTAGTGACTTGGCGCGCTCGCCAGACACTGATATTTCCATAAGAGCACAGCATGGAATGATTAGTGCTCTGACAAGCATTTGACGGAAAGAGCCATCTAACTTCTCATAGTGAGATAGGGTACGCCATTGCTGTAACGCGTCGGTCTGCACGCAGTCATGTATGGGGTACTTGCTGCGCTTTTGAAGAGCAGCTTGCAATGTTATTTTTTATCGCGTTTTTACAACTCTTTGACGCTTTGCCGAATATAAAGAGACATCATCTGAGAGCAGTTGTTTACTAGGATGTGTCCTTAAATCAGACAATTCATTTATTCAATGTAATCAATGATTCGTGGTCGGAGCATGACATTTGGGTCCCTGCGAACGTGCGCATCGTTACGGGGGGGGGGGGGGATCCATTGTAGGGACCAGTCCTTGAATCATATAATATTTGCAAAAAGCGCATTGCTGATTGTACTATGGCGTATATTTTTGGTTTGCTCGCTTTGGCCGAGCGCTAACAGTAACGACACTTCGAATGCTGATAGCAAACGATTCCAAGGTGATCACAGCTGACACTGGGAGTATACATTGGTAAGTAAAGTGCGGACTGGCGAGACTTGTCGTGTTTGGCAAGGCACGAAAAATACTCTGCTAGACGCTTCATTTTGCTGCGCTCGCTCAAATCATAAAGCACCCATTAGTTCAACTTTGACGATGATGAAACAATAGACACAAAGGCGAGGAGCAACAGATGTGACACTCCGAAGTCTAAGGTAAGGCAAGGTTTATCCAGAAAGCTTGATTTGCCAGAACAAAACAAAACCCATTGTAGCACGAAGTCCTTGAAGTAATGTCCTCGCCGAATACACTCCAGATATGCCAGATAGTTTCCACGGCAGTAATGCCTTTTTGAACGCATACAAAATTGCCGCCATTGTAACCGGAATATTTCGCTGTCCATTTCGACAGAATTCATATAGCACAAACAATGAAAGAGGTACGAATTTTACGAATCTCTCGGAAATTTGTTCTGTGGACATAAAACAGTTGTTTCGGCTACGAAATGCGAGGGACACAGTAGTCTTAGACATACGGTTACGAGTCATTTCATGATATTTGATAAAAACAAATCACGTCACTGTAGAACTCCTGCGTATATACGTACATACATACCTACTTTTGCAAGCAACGACTGCGTTATAGACGTGTTATCTTATTAACGTGATATCATCAACACATCTGCAGTACATGCGTTTTATCGGGCGGATTATAGCAATGACTGGTAACGCCAAATAATGCCGAACAATATTTCCTACGTTCGCTCGAGCTAATCTCTTGCTCGTTCTAGCCTATCGCTAATCTGGATTGAGCAAATGCCCTGCTTCCTTACGCGCAGTAGTTTAGCTATTGGTGACATCGTAACAACAACAACAATAACAACAGCAACAGCAACAACAACAACTACTACTACTACTACTGCGACAACAAGCCAATAACAAGGACGGGAACAGCAATACACGAGCCTTATGCGAGTGGCGGTTACGCGGGATCACTATAAGCCATCCTCGACATACGCACGCAAGCAACGTATTCCCCCCTCGTAACGCGCTCAGGACGCTGGTCGCCGGGCTATGTACGATCGCTTTTTCGAAGGCTCTCTCGATGACTTACCGCGTTTCGGGGATAGCCGTGTCAGCAGCCCGCATAGCGTTGGCCCTGCCAGAGACCGCTGCCAATGCGCGCCGTTAATTTGCAGAACAGTGTCGACAGGTAGCTTCGAGAATCACGCTTATCACTCTGCCGCTACAACGCCATCTATCGGCGGATAGACATTTCAATGAAGGCGTGTGGCTGTGTCGAGGCCGGTGGCGTGGTGGGTGCATTATTCGCCTGCGCCTCCGCGCGACCGGAGGAGACACATAGCAGGTGCGCGGGCTCGAACCCCTATGCCGCTGTTAGCGGTGCCCGCGTGTGCGTTTTTGCACGTGCTCACCCCGAAGCGTCGTTCTCAGTATTTATTGTTTTCAAGTTCAGATTTCTTGCACGCGGCCTATTTTCATGCTATGTACAGTCCAATTAGCTTAAGCTAAGGCAACATTATATGTGTTTGCTAAATTAAGCTATCTTTTTATGTGTACATATATATCTGCTGACTATTTAAACTGATCTACCTTATTTATGTTATCTACTAGATATCTTTATCATGTTTGTTTAAGTCTAAATGCCCTTCTGGCGTACTTTGTGGGCATCTCCGGAGAAGTACGTAAGAATCCAGTCGTACTATTCTCCCCTTGTTAAAGGTGACCGCAGTATGGTCTGTTCGAGATTACTTTATCTGGACACTTTATATTACCATTAAGGCTGCTCGACTTTGTGTGGCATCTGCGAATTTTTTTACCGTAAACCGGGATTCATTATCTTTGAGGGGCGTCTCTACAAGGGCTTGGCGCCTCGGAGGGCTTCCAAGTGTTGGGTTCCGAGGACAGCCACTCTCGCTTGGCATCAAAAAAAGATGCAGCGTTTGTAGCAATGGGTTACATCGTAAGTTTTACCAATGCGGTGTAGGTATCGCTGAAAGTAGCCACCGTGGCCTGCTAACAGATGTGCAAGTGGGTAGGTAAGCGAGCCGGGTTTAAGGCAGTACCATTTTTTGAGATCAGGGTTATTGATTCTCTCCAGTTTTCAGGATGGGCCGACTGAAATGCCCAATTTTAAATGAAATGTTTCCATTTTATTTGAAGCCCATTCGAGGCCTAGCGAGTGCAGTTATTGTTGTCTGCGTAGACAGCTGGAGAGATGTTTGGACGTAGGGGTCTAAGTACACGATCATAGCTATTTTTCAGAAGGTTGGATCTAGTACGGATTGTTGTGGGTATCTGGCTGTGACTGCACAGTGCACGTTTTCGTAGATAGATGCTCGGTTTTTTAGGTACGGCGCGATACTACGTTTTAAGTAGGGAAACATGTCTTTGTCCCCAAGTGCTCTGTCTGCAGGTCCCACGAAACCTTACTATAATAAACGCCTTTTTAACATCTAAGAAAATGACCACACAATGCAACCGGCTTGCCTTCGGCGATTTTTAATTATCTTTTGCCTTGTATTTTAGCTATGTTTAGAACTTTGCTGATAGCCGAATATGTGGAGCATCGGTCTCGAATGCGATACGGGTTCCGAAAGCGCCTCATTTTCTTCTCACTTTATTACTAGTCGTCTGTTAATAAAGTTAGGGAGCTGGATCCTCGGCAGGCTTTCTCTAGTGGTGCAATGTATTTTGCTGGCGGTCATTCAGTGATATTAGGTACTTTTATTTTTAAATTTTGTTTCTAGGTGGGATGTCTAGAAAAGCGTTACCGTTGTGTGGGAGGTGAGGGCTGCGAAGAAGTTAAAGTGATGGAGCAAGTTACGTAGAGAAAGAAGGATAGGGTTTTTGGCTTATCGGGGATCCTCCAGTCGGTTATTCCTTTTGAGTTATTCTTTTTAATGCAAATGTCGAATATAGCGTTGATCGGTGTCTGCCGTAAGGTATTTATGAATTTTAAATCTGCGTAGATTGTCTCTTTTACGGGGATCTCTCGTTTCCATGCCGAAGTGCTGTTTCCTCGAAGACTGCGGGCCACATTGGAGTCCCCTCCCACAACCGCCTTCCGGTGACCGCGGGTGCTCATCCTGAGGTCTAGTTTTTAAGGGAAGTCCACATATTCCTGTAAGCTGAAGTTTGTAAAAACAAGAACTGAGTAGATATGCGAGGTCGGAGATGGTAAAAAAGAGAAGTGTGTGATCTGTCTGACTGTGGTGGGGGATGATCGTGTGAGGAATACCTTGATTGACGGGAACGTGTTTATATATATATATATACGTTGTTTTGCGGTTTCATTATTGGTCAGATCTATTCTTTGTTGCATAGAGCGTACAAACGCTGCACGCAGTGGCGTTGTTCCTACTACTGCTGTGGACAACGACATCGTCACTGGGCTTACGAATAACGGCCTTAAGCACACTAATTCAATGATTCCACGCGAGGACGCTAAAGCAGGACGTGGCACAGAGAGAACGGGCTAAAGGTAGAGTACGGGGGAGAGAGAGAGAGGGAGCGAGAGATCTATTAATGACATATTCCGTGAGGTGCGAAGCGAAGAGCCAACACAAGGTAATCCTTGATAACGGGCAGTTAAGCCACGTGGTTTATCGGCAAGCGTGGACTAAGCGGTCGGCCATTGTCGTTACTAGGCAATACACATAGAGTAATTGTTGTAGCAGCAAAACGTCGACACGGCGAAATCGCACGTGCGAGCAAGAAGTGTGAGTCCAGTACTCGTGTCATGAGCAACGACTTCTACGCGTAACAATACGCGCCGAATATAAGCTACAGCTACAGTGAAACGCCGACCGGAAGCCATCCGGTGTGTGGACGCTTGTAGAAAGGCCGTAGCACTCTTCACTACAGAGGGTTTCTCTTCGGGTTTATACCATAAGCGGCGCTGCTCGCTGGTAGCGGAGGTGGCGGTGACATGCATGGACTTTTGCACACGTTCACTTGCTTACGCAACAGTGACTAGTCATATTAGTAGTAGTAGTAGCAGTAGTTGTCGAGCCCGGTGGCGTGCTGGCTTAAGTCTGCGCCTCGCAACCGGAAGAGGCACATAGGTGCGCAGGTTCGAGCCCCACCGTTGCACGTTTGTATTTATGGGAGTCCGTCTATGAAACAATGTGAAAAACAGTACCGTGGACGTTAAATCTTGGCTGAGGGTCAGCCCGAAAACTTTACTTTTTAGTAATAATAGTAGCAGTAGTAGTAATAGTAGTAACATATAACTGTAGATAACTAGTTTGTTGAGGCGGACATTGAACTCAACGGGTCCGTGCTACGAAAGGAAACAACACCAAACTTTGATTAGAAAAATGAACAAGTCCAGTCCACGATCGGTACAGAAATAAAAAAAGATCAGAGTAAGCCCTAGAGGTAGACAGGAGGGAGAGCGGAATAATAAATGAAAAAGAAAATGGGAACAACTCACGAAGGTTGCTCGTGACCAAAGGCGTAGGGAAGGGCCCTTAACCAGCCTAAGATATGAAGGATACTTCAGGGGCTACCTGAACAGCTGAAAACGACGACCAAAGCGTGAAAGGAGGCGACGGACCTGCTTGACGCCATTTTGACGCTCAATACAGCCAAGGAGACCGCTAGGCGGAATCGGTTCACACGGCAAAGTAGTCGAGACGAGGAGCCCAGGGAGGTCGGGATGGGAGGAGAAGTGCAACCAGGTCCTCAAGGTCTTGACGCATTCCTTCAAAGCGGTGTATATCTTGGCATAAGCCTCCTATCTGGATGCATGTAAATATGCAGAAATATAGACGGAAAGCGAGCTGAATCAAGAACAGAGGCTCTTCTCCTACGGCTTCGAAAAATTTCAGGCGGAGGAGTCCGGGGCTAGTGAGTTTGTGAGTCCCATACTAGTCACGTAGGCTTCTAGCGACGCATGGGCATTTTGCGTTCCCAAAACCGTTTAGAAAAAATAGGTTGATACAGGACGTTGCTAACAGCGTCTTACACCGATCAAGCCGCAACTCCCAGTTTGGCCTCAGCAGGTCACTGTACCTTACAATACGTAGCTACCTAAACGACGTGCATCCTGACAAATTACGCACTACACACACGCTCAGAGGTACCGCTCGGTGTTGTTGTTTAAACTACGAGCTAATGAGATAATCTCGATCATTGAAACTGATAAATCAATACGTTAGATCCAGAATTCGATTAAGGCGCGAAATGTAACGTTTCAAAGCGCGGTTTCTATATAAATCTTGCAGATTTAGTTCAAATGCTATATATATATATATATATATATATATATATATATATTAATTTAGCAATTGTAGAAAAGCGCTAAACGCATTTCTCTTTACGTAGAACTTTGGCACGCTGAAAACATGTCGTGGAACACAAACTGATGAGCTTGATTATTTAACCGGAACGGATTAGAGTCTAAGTTAGAAGCGCATCGTTATTATTGTATCAAATACATACATACATACATAAGCTGAATGGTCCCTAAAGAGTTTTGTTTTAGTTATGCCATAAAGATGCGATATATTGTATTTCTCTGGCATCTAAACTTGAACAGGAAAAATGCGTAGTTTTAGAATAGAATAATACAGAAGCCACAAATGTTTGTCCACAAATTAAAGAGTGAGAAAGAACTGTTTGCAGAAGGGACCTACGCAGTTGCCCTGTTGTGAATATCGCTAGCTACGGGCCAGGCATAGATATGATTGATGTGCTCCGTTCTTGCAGCGCATCTATACGCATACATTATTTGGATTCTGCGGTTGTTCGGCCGTACTTCAAAAAGGTGATAAATAAGGTTTGCACAAGTTGAACTATAACCGTTTGTCATTATCCCTGAGAGAATCAGTAAAGAGTGGTAAAACAATATGGTTCGGTTTGAGCTCGTATTCTCTGGAGAGTCTCCTTAAGGATCTCATTTAGGTATATTCAAGCATATTAATATATTTACACACTTATTGACGCCGTACTGATAAAGAGTATAAAAATCGATTTGTACAAACAAAATTACAGCCTAGACTCCTTAACAATGATACAATGGAACAACATATTCACAAATGTAGATGCACTTTTGACTAGTTCTTTTATATGCGCGGAAAAGGTAATGTCGGTGAAATTTGTCGGGCAGGATAATATTTATCGGTAAACAAATTTATTTAAACTTGTTAGTGGATTTCCTGAAAAAATGTTAAAGAACTTGCTTAATATATTTTTACAAGGGTATGGTCATCCTAAATGACACATCAGCAAAACATGCACCTATCAGACTGAGCACAAAATCAGCAGACTAAATTGAGTACGCTGCTCAATGCTAACGAGCGACCTTTCGAGCGTACATAAAAATGTTAGTCCATATTAACTTGCACATACATGTTAAAGTGCTGCATTCCCGTAGTAAATTGTATTTACAGTAGTTACTTTTAGTGTTACACATTTGGAAAAAATGCGAGCTACTTGATATAACATCAACACTAGCACAATCGGAATAGAGTAACTATAGTTCACGCAATGCAATTTACAATAATACCTTGCCTTTTCTTTTCCCCTACATAGAATTGATATGTATGCCGTGCAAAGTTTTTTCCAGATCCACATCGATGCTTTCAAGCACCGATCAGCATTAATAAAAATGTCTTTCTTTTATTTGTTTTCAAAAAAGGAAAACAAATACACGATGCCAAGTCTCCAATGAGGCTAAGAAAGAAAAACCTCAGTATTTTCTGCTCTTTATTGTAGCATCTTCTTTCTTTTCGACAATTGACATAGCTTCACTCCAATTCATTCGCTGCCAACTTGAATGTCTCTGGGACGTCTGACTAATTAGAGCTCAGGAATTAGCCGTCTACTCAAATTCCTGAGCTCTCAGTGGTCAGGCGTTACTATACTTACATTTTATCACATGCTAGGAGTCACAAGAACAAAGAAGGAATCCATAAGTCTATGAGAATTTCTCGATATAAAGGTACGTAGCAGCCAAGCCCAAGTCTCCTCTAGCGATTCGAATGTTATGTTTAAGTCTTTGACAATCACGGTCTTTACATGGCCCCACAGATATACAGTTCTATAACTCACAATCGGGTGTGAACAATTGTGCCTCCATGAACGTGTGTAGAAACTACAGTAGCCCCTGGGATCGACCACCTGGACAAGGTGCGAGACATTGTGGCAGCCTTGTCCCGCTTAGCATTTAATGGTAATCTTTGTCGGAAGAATTAGTCAGTAGCACATCTCGTCACAAACTCCCAGGGATATTTTGCCTGGGAGCCCGAAAGTCCATATAAGCTCCTGTGTATGTCTGAGGTTTCAGCCAACTCGAAGACAATCTTGATCTCTCTAATCAACGAGATATTTGAATTCCTATCCGTCGTCACGCAGTGGCACGCCGAGTATTTTAAGACTGGTCCAATTGGTCAATCAAGAGATGCAACTTGAAAGAAGATCGATTATCACTCTAAATGAGTAGTTAGATGTTGATGATTCCAAGTGTAGAACTCGTATTTCTTTGTGGCTTGCCAGTATATTGCAAAATCCTTGACCTTCTGAATCTCCCGAGCCACCGTTACTAATTCGACCGCTAACCGCCGTCATTCAGATGTCAAACATTAAGCGGGCACTCAAGCCACTCTATTGACGCGTTGATTGCAAGGCAAAACAGCTGTAGGCCCTACTGCAATAGGATGACGTACTAGTAGTCAGCAATCTGCTGTACAGCTCTCCCGTGTAAGGGCCCTGCCCAGCGTAAGGTTTATCAGCCTGCCTGAAGGAGTGCAAAAACACATTGCTTAGTATTTCACTGGAAGTGCTTTATAACTGGGACCGTTGTACATATGGAGACAAACTTGCGGACAACTTGACGCGTCAAAACATGTTTTTTCTTCGCTGAGGTTCAGTGGACCGGATTATCCATCACTTGTTCGTAATCCGAAGTCTAGGAAGCTGTCTTTTTGTGACCTCAGATGCCGTCGCATGCTCAGAGCAGATAAACACACCAGGTAGCACCATACCATGACTATACATGCAACTGCCACTTCGCTTTGCGTTCTTTACAAGTTTCAGTTCGTCTTTGAACTTGCAGTAGCATTGATTAGAATTAGTGTATAACATGACACATATCTCGTCGGAAAATACAGTTTGAGCTGGTGCAAAATTATTTAGAAATAGTATTGAGAGGTCCAAATGCAAGACTACTGAATGCTTTGCTAGAAAAATCTCGTTAGGTATGAACTACTACACAATAAACCTCTCTAGACTATAGAAGAGCGAAACACATAGGAAGCGCTAGTAGATGTGCCAATTACAATACTCACTTCCAAGTTATGCCACAAGCAGCCAGAATGCAGAATGTATTGGCAAACCAGTGTCAATAATTTGATTTAACACTACAGCTAAAACCCTCCGTTAGATAGTTGCCACACGAAGTGGTATATCTGTGTGTACCATATGTATATGTGTATTTATACACTACCGTCCAGTTAGCATAGCGGCTTACATATCGAAGATACATATCATCTTGAACAGCACAATGTTCTCAATCGCCAACGGTTATAAATTCCGCCTAAAAATGTCCACCACCGTCTTTGTAATAAGCTTTGTAGATGACTCAATCCGTCAATGTATTGAAAAGAAAAAAAACGGTTATTGCTCTCCTTATTTGTTTGAGAAGAGGCGTTATTTTTCGACAGAAAGACAATAAATGGTACAGATCGGGCAGAGATTTTCAGATGTCGAGCCCATATCAGTTGAAATTGCTCAAGGAAGTATCGGCAGCTCAATGCTGTTCAATATATTTATCAACGATATATTTGAAGTGCCAAAGCATGGCCGAGTGATTCTATTTGCTGATGACACCATAGCACTCTTTGTCGGCGATTCCTTACAAGAGATAGTGAAGATGATTAAAGAAAACCTTAAACGACTGTCAGATTAGCTTACAGCCAACGGATTGTCGATGAATTAGCCGAAGACCGGTGTAACCCAGTTTTTATCGCCTAGAGGTGACCCAGTATTCATCGTGAGGCATTTCAATGCGGAAACCGCACCCTTGGCATGATTAATGAAACAACGTTCCCAGCCGTTGTTGTGAGTTTCAGGTTATAGTTTGATGCTCATACAGAGATCATGCTCGCAAGGAAGTTGTAGGGAGCGTCGCTGCCCTTGTTAAGAGCCCTAATTCTCTTTTAAGGAGCCTTTGCGTTATAAACACGTAGAAATGTCGATTCTGCCCTATCCTCTGCAAATAGAGATGATCTGTCGTTTCTGACGATAAACGAATCTTAATGGGAATTCATTCATCCCTGTTCAATCTCTCCCACTTGACGTTTACCATGAACACATGGGCATCACACATACAACTTTTTGTATTGTCTGCAGCTTCATATAACCAATCTTGTTTCTCAATACCATGGCTCGCTTCCACATATCAGAATAAGCTTCCTTCAGATGTCCGCATAACCTGTTCTTTAACAATATTTAAACAAAGCGCCAAATTATTTTATTTAGGTACCATTATCAATCAAATACGCTGATATTCATAAGGAGATTACACAATATGATAAGAAGACATGTAGAATAAACATTCCATACCGGCCTCAAATGGCTTTAAGACATTAGATGCAAAGTTTTGTCATTACCCTCGTGAGGTTATATGCAATGTCGTGTTGGGAAGTTTTTAAACATTTTGGTAGATGGAACAATTGTTTACTAGCATGTACAGACGTTATTTTAGTGAGCGCGTATTTTAATGTACGAACATGCAGCATGTTCGTATTTTAATATACAAACGTGAAATATAGTACATACATATATTTTAAATTCAGGTTCGACTTTACAGATTAATTGCTAATTATGTGTATTACACGTTCATGCTGTTTTGCCAAAAAGGCAACAACAGCAAGTTTCCAAATTCATGATGCCGCTATCGAACTCCAGACATTAGTATACGTATGTAAGCCTCCTGGTTATATGCTAGTGCCAACTTTAGACTAACAGCATTACTAGGTTTAACTTAAATGTAGACATTTATCACATTATTCACCATTGACCGAAAAAGCTGACGCTAAATTTGAGCTGAGAACGTGCAATTAGCAGAAGTGACTTGCGAAAGATTTTTCTGCACGATACCGTTTGCACGTAATGTTACCGTTCTTGAACTTAAAGGCCAATTATAGAGGATACATGTAATTTTTGTCAGCCGCCTGATCACACGTTTCTCTCTGTTGGTATTTAGAGTAGTAAAAACAACCAATTACTGTTTTGACTTACGTACGTGTAACTCCGAGCGGCCTTGAGGAGGACATCCGGCGACCTTTGGTGTGAGTTCGTTGAAAAGGCTGGGCTATCTAGGGGCAACTAAAACAGAAATTGACGACGAACCCTATATGTGGTCGAGAGCGGCAGTCTCGAACATTCGTTCCGCTTTTATCCAACGTCTTCCATTGTGATGTGCCCGTTGATGCACAGCTTCAAGACAGGCGACAGAAATCTCTCGTTTTAACAGAACGGCGCTTGATTATGATACAGTAAAGCGATTTCGTCGAACAACGAACCAAAGAAGCACTGGTGATTGTTGCTGCTGTTGGTTAGCGTGTGAGCACGTGTGTGTCAGAATTCATTTATACACCATCTCGACTGGGATTCCACACAAACAAAGCAGGTAAAAGGCTGCTGACATTAACAAGGACAGCACGGTCTGACTGCCGGCAAGATGAGCGAGAGACAACGAAGAAGAAGTGTGTGGTTATCCTCAGCTTGTCTAATTATGTAATTGTGTTCGGATCGTTGCATCATGCGTAGCTGTAATTAGCTCTCCTCACACGTTAGTTTTTCTGTAGTTTTAATTGCAAGTTTATAGTGTTTGTGTGCCATGCTATTCTTTGTTGCAGTTGCTGTTTAGTGCAGTCATCGTCGTGATATACAGCTTCAAAAAATGCTACAGTGATGTGGATGCCTAGGACTCGGACAAAACGCGATAACGCCAGTACAACCAAACAAGCGTGCTAGCCAATTTACTGTAAAAATAGGGTTTTTTTCACATTTCATGATCACACAGTGACATTATAGATCGTAGATGCACACTTGCGGACACAGACAATCCCGCAATCTATCTACATCGTTCAGCAATAAAGACACAAACACTTCTGACAGTAGATTTAACCTGAGTGTCTACCTGAGAAGAATTACTGAGGCTCACCTTGAACACCCTTGCGTGTTTAGCCATAGATATCTTTATTGCAGTGTTAAGGGTTCGTACGGCTCAATCGAAGGTTACATTTGTAGCGTTGACAAGCGGAAGCATCTGCATGTCTGAGAGACACTAATGTTTTCAAATTGTCGACATATTGCCTGTCAAACATCTTCCCAACGAACATCTGATAGCCGAAATTTTATCGAAGGAGACCTACCAAAATTTTGCGTTATTATGGTCAAATAAATATTTGATCCTATTTTCTTCTGAGGGCCGACCATTGTTCAGTAAACATTATAGGCGTTTTTCTTTTAATTTTCTAAACATGTCCTGCTCCTGATGTAGCGCTTGCTTGTTTTCACGTGGGCTTTTGTCTGCCATGTAGGCTAGAAATAACAGGAGAAAAAGAGCAGTCTTTCTGTGATTTGTTACTTGACACAAAATAGTGATGTAAATTTCATACGTAACAGATAGATGCCGTATGCTATTACAACCTAGACGCCATATGGCCATACTTATAGTCTTATGCAAGTATAATGTCCCATCATACGAATATAGTCAACGTGGCGGTTTTTGTCGCGTACTTGTTTACCAGCACTGTACCGTTTATGCTGTGCTTTTTAGCTGTGTTTGCATTTATTTGTCCTGCACAACACGATAATAGGGCTCTTGCAAGGCAAACCAGTTTAAAAAATGTGGCTGCTGATTGAAGGAACGGACGCGGCCAAAGCATACGATGGGTTTAGTCCTGAGGCCTAAAACCTTGTTACTGCGCACAAAAAACGACTCGAAATTTCCTACGCATAAATATGCATTTTCGTTGTTTGTGTTCATTATTCGTTGTGCGTTCGGCGCAAAAGGCGCCGCCAAGTCTGCTGCGACTTATCGGCTTTCGTCGCCATCTTCGAAGCGCCTCTGTGAGCGAACACGATGTTAGCATACAGTGGCGGCCTATGCGGCCAAATCTCGGTTAAAAAAACAGGGCGTTGCCATTCGTGGAATTCAACTCCGCTCGGGTAGAATTATTTCTTATTCCTAGACTAAAATCTCGTTGAGCATGGTTCTGCTGCAACATTTTTCTGCTGGAGGAAGTCCAAATAAGTACAATGTGAGCACGGAATAAACTGGCTAAAGGTAGAAACGAAGTGATGGCAAATATAATAGTCTTCTACCTAGAAAAAAGTGGGTTTGATGATGTCTAGAATACCTTAATGATGGAAGAACCGATGGAAGAAATAACCGTACCGAGCATACAGGGGCAGATTCTGAAAGATTTTAGACGGGTGAATAAAGGGGGCGAACGCGCGTTTGAGAAATCGCCGAAAACCCCGGTGAAGAACTAATTTAGATAAATAATCCTGCAGAGACAGACACTTCACGACTTAGAATTTAGCCAAACCCAAGTGGCTGTCATTCGCGCCACAACCTTTGCAGGGACGCTTGACAAGCTTGAAATGACTTTTAAGCTGTACAACTGTGATTTTCTTGCATACTACGCAACGCTAACAAATTGAAACATCTGTGCACGTGTATTTCACTGCTTGCCCGCCTAGGCTAGTGGAAAGCATAAGAGAGTCGCTTGCACCACGCGACTCGACAAGCAGGACATAATGATTTAAAGCTTCCGAGACTTTCCCGCCGCCTGCGCGTAGTTACTCTACTCTGTCAAGGATCCCGCAGGCCGAAGGGTCATCTTAAGGGGGATACATACATGTAGGCACTGTTGTGCACATATGTAGGGTTTTAGTTTGTATTGCCTTAAGCCTACGGCTCGACCCTTGCCAAGCGCCAAGACTTGCTGGTGAGACTTGCTGTCTGGTAGCTGAGTCCCACACTGTCTGAGTGTGAGCATGTTCTGAGGACAGCCAATCCCTTTATGGTTTTGCTCAGTCGTACGTAAATGTATTTTAAACCCTAAACCCCCTAAAAAAAGGCTGTTGTCTGTCAGGTTTCGTCGGTTGTTGCGGCAAATGTCTATTGTGTGCGCGCCACGGACGACGGTCGCGCCATTTATTGGGCTGAAAGAATTGAATCAAGCCGTCGCATCTGTTCTACTGTCCCATTTGTTTCCCGTTTTGAGATTGAGTAGCGTTGAGCGGTCTCCTAAGAGTTGCTAACGACTTTCTTGGTCTCTCTGACTTAACGCGGCGAACATCGCGTTTGCTCGATCGGTCGCCATTCCAATGTGCGACTTTTGGGTTTCGGAATGCAGAATTCGAGGAGCGCATTTTAAATCAGGTTTGTTCACTTGTTTGGCGTCATTTGGCTTAAGATTTAAAACCCTGACGACAGGTTTTCAGTGGCGTATGTTATTTTAGCGGTTACTTCTTCGATATAATAGAGAGGTTTGCTCAGAACATTATCGGTTAGGACGTTGGTCACATCTAGAAGTTCAGTAGAGCTCGACTGCTTCAAGACATTAAGGATCTCATTGAATGCCCTACATTCTGTCGAATTCCTTGGAATTAAGACAACCATCATGCTGGAGCTTGCAGATTTAGAGGCAAGAACAAATCTAAATTTGATGATCGCCTCGATAGCTTTGAGTCCACGCCGCGTGAATGATTATCGTGTACGTGTCAGGTTTGGCGTCAATACTTTGCCTCGAATTTTGAAGATTATCGACAACTTTTTCATTTCGGTAAAATTTGGACTGAAACCCTGGCGTGCGATCGCGGGTTCTACTGTGCAGGTTTCTGACGGCAGATTAGCCCATAAGTAGAACCCTTGTTTTACCCGATCGTTGTTTAGCATACCTGTCGACCCGTGCAAGTGCTGGTTGGTTGGCTGTCACTTTTGCCTCGTCTACCTGTATGCTCTGTGAGGCAGGCGCGGTCGCGTGCGTAGTATTTGGGACTGTGACTCGCACTGTGTTCGGAGAGAATTCACCTGGTGCTCGAGCCATGCTACTCTGGAGAAAAGAAGTGCAATCTCTCTCGCCAAGTGGCGCTATAAGTTCTGATGACGCTAACTTCGGGATCAGGGCATTATGTTCGAGTGCGAATTGAGCGGCGGTTAGCCCTACTGATGATGATATATCCTACGTTTCCCTCTTTACCTGAGGACAGCAATGGATAGCACTATAAAAACATGACTCATTAAACCAGAGACAGTGATTCTCAACATTTGTGAAATGTGCTGCCTCACCATATATCACTAATACTTGTAACAAAAAATAAATGTTTTCAACCCAGGTCATTGCTGTGATCACTTAGTTGTTATTACATAACAATGATGGTGTACGATTTGCTTCACTGAATTGCAGTCTAGCTTGTGTCCGCTTTTTTTGTGTCTGCTAAAGTGCTTGCTGCAGAAATGTTCACAGTTTATTTAATTAAATAAGTGTAAGTAAACGTTCCTTTAAGTTTTAACAAATGAACGGTATCATCTAATGTTGCACCAAGTAGCGAACAATGTTCTGCTTATCAATGAACTGTACTTGCGGGGATGAATTTGCAGCCTGCGACAAAACGCTGTGTTGCGGAAAATACCCGGTTTCGTAACCCCGAGCGCTTCGAAGGGTGGTGAATCCATACGGCATACTAACGAAATGCTATATATATACATACTGCGAGTGTGTGTATCTGAAGATGGCAAGCAATGGAGAGAGCTGGTATTTAATGCTGATCTAGTCTTCTCGTTGTAAGTCCAGTGAAGCCATTGCCACCTTCCGCATCTGCCGTACAATAGCGTCATCCATATTGCACCGCAGCATTTATGCAATACACTGAATCCATTTTGCTATCACGTATCTGCAACAAGTAGATCGCTTATTTATAGAAAGTCTTCTTCTGCCACAATAGGCCGGATGTTTGCATATTCTATGGTAGACGCATAAAAAAGTAACGCCGTTGTGAAAAGCAATTGCAAAGCGCCAAAGCTAAATGCCAATCCGGCGATTGGTGTTCCTAGAATGCTCCGTGTTGTCGTTTTCAGCAGAGGGGTTTAGCGGTAGCAGAGGTTTAGTAATAGACGACAACAACTTATATATGTATTGCAACAAGAGCTGAGACAACAATGGTCAGATGGCGATGGCCATAACAGCAGAACTTATTATTCAAGATGTTTTGTGTTGTTGTAAAAAAATGATTTTGCTAGTCGACATCCTACAATAGAAGAAAAGCCTTGACACAGTCAATCTTTTTTAAGAGTATATACAATTTGATCGCCTTAGAGGGGCAAGAGAAACCAGAACATCTAACTTGGTCACAGCGAGAATCCGCATATACCAAACCAGCAAGGGCAGCCAAGCAATTTAGCGTTTGACCTGCCAGGTAGTGAAACACTCTTTTGGTCACCTTGAGTTTTTTGAGATCCTTGCCGAGCTTCAAGGGCAATTTAAAGTTACATCTTTTGTATTTTCAATTGTTGGTACACTAGCCTGCAAAGTTAGCTCTCACATTGAAGAACAATATATTTCCAGCCGCAACTTTTACTAACATAATGATTACTGTAGTAGGTCTAATTACTGCCGACTCTTATACTCTTAAAAATCTTCGTCACAGTCGCTTGCCTGTACCCGGTTGTCATTCATGATTACAGGCGGCATGCTGATGCCTCGTCATTTGTCTAACAAACGCGTTCTCATTAGCATTGTGTAAAACAGGCAGAACACTCACGGAGCGGTAGTTTGACGGATCGCTTATACTATCACCTTTGTGAATCCGTACCACTATAACTATCTTTGAGTGGCTAGGGAATACTGCCACCTCTATTATGAAATCGACGATTTATGTCAGGGAGTCGGTTACGTGGAATCTTGCGTGGTGGATTACCTGAGATTGCAAGCCGTTATATCTAGTGGGTGGATCCCAATGACCGCAAAGAAGAGACACTACTTAGAGTTCCGTCACAAGTTTAAACTAAATGTCGCCGTAGAGTGCTCTGGTAGACTTTGTTTAATGATAAGTTTATTGAAGAGGTCACTTGGCAAAGATAATCAGTGAAAAACTTATGTAAGCCTTTTGAGACCTTTGGCTCCAAGATCGTCAAGCCGTCAACATCCATCTTGGTTATCGGAAACCTTTCGACAACTTGGTATGAACGCCGCACAGCTTTCCAGATCGGTCGGCCGAGTATCTCTCGCGACCACATCCCGAATTCGATGGCGCTCTAGATTGGTCCGTCAATTTTTAGAAATAATTTCTCATTTTATTGTACTGTCGTCGCAGTTTCACAGCGCGAACGCTGTTCGGGGGTCGTCTGCCGATGTCTTAGCAAGAACGCCATACGCAGTCTCTCTCGCCGATGGGATTTCGCCGGCTCAGAATGTTGTCTTTTATGACGTTGGTGAGTTTTTAATGAACATGTGTTGAGCCAAACACATCTAGGCCATAGTTTCATTTAAAATTATTTGCTTTATTAACTTAGTGTCGATACGAGCTGCCGTCTTTGTGAAAAAGCGACTCTCAACAAAGCGTGTATATTCGACACTAGACAGCGAGATGATTGCTCTTACGAAGGCCTGTGGTGCCTGATGTTGATAAACCATTAGGTCGGTAAAGGTGTGGTCGAGGGTGATCAGTGGTGTCAGCTACGGGGTTTCTTGAATTAAACAGCGGATATATATATATATATATATATTCCACACAAGATTGGGTAAAATGTACAACAGTATGATCATGTAATGACATTAATATTAAAAATCGCTCAGTGCCAGCCCTGTTAGCGAGAAGACTGCATTTTGTTCCTTGTTCGAGCGAGGAGACTCGTTGCACTGCCGTGATATCTTACACATAGACCATAGCTATATTTACAAACAAATGTGCCACGCGTTCATGATAAGCATCTTTCTTGCATAGGAAGTAGTAAAAACCGTGCAATATATATATGTATATATATGATGTTGTTCTTCAAATTTTCAAATAAATGACACCAACTGAGGAATATTATTCTATTTGTGACTGCTCATTGTGCGCGGCTGAATCAAAACTATTTACAGTCCTCCATTTTAACTCAAATAACGTTTGCTCTTAGCTTAAGCGTATCTTTACTGCTAGTACCGCTAGCAACAGAGATGCGCGACGTTAGTTCTCTTTACTGTGGTTGTTTTTATTGCCGCTCTTATTTAAGCGCCTTCATATTGATTGCAACACCGTATATTTGACGACAGCACCGAAAACCCGTGCAGTTATTTTTTTTTATCACTTTATTACTTTCATAGTTATCACTTTATCAGTTTATCACTTTCATAGTTAATTGAAGATGTACCTGCATGGCATAAATGCTCTCATGACTCGCGTTGCTTGGCTGGCTTAGTTAATTAAAATGTACTAGAAGGTACGGTTTGTGTGTAAAACAAATTTAGATAAAAAATATTGTGATGATTTATTACTCATTTACAAAACGTTTGCTCGCCTTAATAAAATGGTGGTAAAAATGTGTCACGTGAGGTTAAGAATCAGCTGTCCGTGTCCTTGCTTGATGGTAGCCCCCGCTTTTATGGACCCGGTGCGAGCGGTATATCCTCAAGGTTCCTTGCAACGTTAAAACGGTAAGAATTATAAGATTCCTCTTCGTGACGCCGAGCCCGAAGAGCGTACTCGCAGATTCAGAGTCCCATACACCACTCATAGAGATAGTGATGGATCCGAATCTGCGAGGTTTTTGCGGGTCGGGGACTGCCGCTCGTAGGAACTCGACGTCATATTTGGTGATCTTGTCCTGCCGCGCTTTTGCGAGGTCCCTGTTCGGGCCGCAAACCTCGGCATCTAGAACCCAGACCTCGGTTGGTGTTGTTATGATTGATTGATTGATTTATTGTTCGCTTGGCATGTTTACCTAAATACACATGTCACCCTTTTATATCAGGGGCGCTTAGAGCGGCAGCATATATATTACCTATGCATCCAGCTAATCCATGTCTACTTCAATACCTACTGAGTATTTGCTTTACATTGTGACAACCTCTTCTTTGTAATATCGACCAGGTCATTTCTAACATTTGGTCCTAGAGCTAGGGCCTCCGACAGATCTATATCTCTGCTCGCCCCCTAAGGCTATACATTCTTTATTAATACGTCCGATTGACTCATTATCTAGCCCACATGCTCGACATTCTGTACTTTGCTTCTTCTTATATTTAGCTCTATGAATCCTTGTATCCAACATCCCTGCCCTGGCGTCTGCCAATAGCCCACTCGCTCTTGAATTATCGTATACCCATTCTACCCCGCCCCTTTCGCGCCTTCATATTAGCAATCTCAACTTCCTTGCACGTTTCATTTTGCCCTGCTTCCTTTTTTGGATCCTACGTCAACCTTTATCTCCTCCTCTGTATGCCACTGATGGCCAACCGTCTGATCACCTCTATTGCCCCCTTGATCTCCACTGCTCCTATGTGTTCCCCCTCCCTCGGGAAGTAGCTCCCGTTGTCGTGATTCCCCCTGTACCTCCTGTCCCACTCTTCCCTGTATCCATATTGTCCCCTCCTCTCTCTTTTTTCCCTGTATCTGTTGTCTTATCCTGTGTGCCTGTACCCTACCGTTCCCCTCTCGTTTAAATGCCCATACCGCGTGCCTGAAAATTTTGCGCTGCCCCGATTTTGTTATGACGAGGTCGGGCTCTAGACCCGGTGCGCCCGGTCGACGGAATACTCGCTCACGAACCACCTCATGACCCCTCTCGCGGAGAAGACGCGCCATGCAATCACAGACGTCGTCATGTCTTTTTATAGTTTGTTTGTGCGTTGTATCGCACATCTGAGCGACATGACACCAACGTCTCAGGCGCATGACACCCGTGCCTACAACGTGTGTTGTAGCCCGGGCGTTCCCTGGCCAATCTGGCACGCGTTAGTAGTGCGTTTATCCTGAGCTTTAGTAGGTTTAAATACTCCTTACCAGATAGATAGGGCATAATCTTAATCCAGTAATGTACAAATGGCGTTTCGTGTGCTTTTTTAAAATGTGCCCCATCGAACGTGTTGTGTTGTTGTTGAGACCAGTAATCGGTTTCTTGTGTAGCGGTCTCAATGGAGGTTTCCAAGCGCTCGCAAAGGAGCCTTGTTTTCGCAAGGTCTTTTTTGAAGTGCTCGGTGGTTAGCATCTATTGGACCCCAGGGTGCGTGGAGTGTTGTAGTGTTGTCAGACGGGAGAGGCGGAGTTTGGGGATACATGTTTGGAGGCAGGGAATGTCCAGACCGCCGTGTGCTGTGTGCGTGTACAGGTAGGCGTTCGGCACCGAGTTTTCGAGCTTAAGCCATTTCGACTTAACAACCTTTCTGATCTCTTTATCTAGGTCGCTAAGGAGTGCGTGAGATGGTCTGGGACCGGAGACTAGTTTATATAGGAGGCGGGGAATAAGAAAGTCTTTCAAAAATATGAGTCTTTGGTGGGGTTTAAGGGGAGCTATCGTGAGTCTATTGAGTAAATTAAGGAGTATGTCCTTGGTGGAGTCAACTCTGCCATTGCTGTCAAAGTCGACTCCAAGATATCTCCATCAATCGCTCATACCTTTAGCTGGCAATTGCCAATCTCCAACGTTAAATTCTGGTACGGTATTAATAAAACCTTTACCTTCCTTCCTATTAAATAGGTGGGAGATAGTAAAGCTTTTATCAGTATTAATTTCAAGGCCTCGGGATTTCAAAAGGGGGTCCGCAATATTAAGGAGCCGTTGGAGAGTAGATTTCGTGGAGGCTAGGACATGCATATCTATTACAAATTATCTAAAGCACGTTTGAAGTATTTAATTCAATTCGGGACCTTATCTGCATGTGCTTGTCGGAACTGTGCGGGCACTCTAGCATGACCAACCGAGCCAAGCAGGACCAGCCAGGTCCTATGATTATCACTATGATCGTAACTATTGTATATACACATGTTGTAAAAAAGTAGTTTGTACTACAAACATTTAGGAGTTTTTTTAATATGTAAAAACAATTTAAAGTGCATATGTAGCTTTATAGCAGGTTTAAGCACAAAAAGGCATTATGTCCGTAAATGCGCTAGTTTTCGCCTGTACAGTGTTTAGTTGTGGCCGCCTTAAAGCGATCTTAGTCAATTGTCTTGTCATGGAACAATACATTAAAGTGATATGAATCGCGTTATTGAACAATACATTAAAACGGTTTTAATTAGCAGCTGGTGGCACGAGCAAAAATAAAATATATTTTCGTGTTCTAGATATATTTTTTAGATTTAATTTTAATTCACATCTTATCCTATAACTACCTAGCAACTCCGTTTTTGTCGACGTACAGATAGCTCCATGACGTCTAAGCTACATATTGTGCTCCGGTGACAGTGGCTTGGTGGCCATAACTCAAATACACCTAGCCAAACTAAATACGCTAAATTTCTGTTTGCCCAGTTATTCGTTATGATTAAGCTGTGCTTAATGTGACGCCTGTGGTCGCAGCTGTTGCATTCCTAATGAAGGTAGCGCTAGCGTGTGCAGATGGACTACGTGAGCCTTCACGAGCACGCGCTATTGTTGAGACGAACAATGCAGCAAACTCAGCAAATATGTGATGCAAAAAGTCGTGGAAAGCCTTAATCACTAGCTAAACAGCCCTCAGTCAACAGACAGCCAGCCGCCTCACGATTGTCAGCGACCACTGTCCAACCGTCGAAGCGAAGTGTTTTGCTCCCGTGTGTCCACTATCCTAGGTGCTCGTAATGGGGCAACACCTACGTGTGCTGGGTTTCTGATAAACCTGAAGGTGCTTTAGGGCCGCACTAGTCTGCTACGCTCATCTTTTCCAAGCATACGAGTCTGGCTAGATCGGCCGGTAAAAAACCTTCTTTTTATTCTACCTAGTTCCTGACAGATTACGGGGACGTTCAGGCACAACTGTACGACATCAAAAAGTCGGAACGGCCCCCAGTCTTTCGTACGCCCACGGCAGCGGTGGACTTGAAAACACCTCCGAGTAAGCTTTGCTAACGTTTCTCAGCTGGACAATGCCATCAGATTTTAACGGGAAAACAACGTGACGGCAGCGGAATGATGATAGACTCTTGATGATGTCACCCAATGAAGGCAGGTGTCAGGAGCCTGGAAGGACATTTTCCTAGAAGGACTTGAGCAAACACTCTACGAATTTCGCGCGTCCCGTGGCTACGGGGAAACATTCCCGCCAAAAGTAAACTTGCCCTTCCCGGCCGTTTGAAGCGATATGCATAGCCTTTCCAATCAATGAGGGCCACTATCGGCATACATTTGCCGAGAAGCTTCTGCGTGGCTTCAGTGTGTGCTTAAAGGCTAGACTGACTTGGGTATTATTCTCATATCATTTATATATATATATATATATATATATATATATATATATATATATAAGGAACGTTGAAAGGTTGCTGTGAGGCTAACTTTGCAACAATGCTGGCATACTTCGTAGGGTAAATACAGTAGGAACGAAGACCATTTTAGTTAGATAAGAAAGTGAATCACCTGCCTCTCTGACGATCGTTAGGATAATTAAGATGTGCTCATTATGGCAATCACGTCTGTGGTCACAGCTTGCTTCAGCGCCCGCATTTTTAAGCAAAGAGGCGCCAGCGTTTGCAAATAGTCCCCGTGGGCCTTCACGAGCGCGCTTTATAAAAACAATTGGCAGCTTTTTGGGCCGTTGGATCGGATATCGAAAAAGGGGTAGCGATGTTAGTCCGTTGAACCCAAGGCCAAAACACTGGTATTTAATGAATATCATTTATGACTCAAGTCGAGTGTATGTGATATAAGTTAAATAATAATATGACGGAGTGTTAGTGGGTTTAGTAAGTTAAGCAAGTTTTCCACAATGCCAGCAGGTACACTGCTCGCCTGCTTGGTAGAAGCCGACATTCAGGCAGATTCAGGCGGTGAAAGCCGAGCACTGTGTAACGCACAATCACGCGGCGGGTTGTGTGTTGGGTAGCAAGCTATAGAACTTGGAAACGCTCCTATACGGTAGTGCAGACACCCCATTGGTGACTACCAGTGCTTGGTTCAATCCAATGTATACGTATGGATATGTTTTCACCAGCCGTCTTAATTTTATGCCAACTAAAACAAGTAATGATTAGATAGGCGCATAATAAGCGTACATACATTGAGATTGGCCTGGACACTAAAATCGCCTACAGTTGACGGCTTGTTGCAGCGTGCATTGTAAACATAGCGGAATTGATATTGGGCAATAGAACAGAATGGAATAAAAAGCGTCTTTATTTACCAAATAATGAGAAAAGGAGGCTGGAAGGCAGTGCTCCGCGAAGCCACTTTCTTGTGCGATTTTCTGGCTACACGTCAGGTGAACATATTCTTGATTAGTTAAAGTTTTGCAATACATTTTGGTAAACGCATTCTTTGGCGTTAACGATTGTTCATTGTCACATCTAAGAAACGGTCAATAAGATTAGCACTGCGACTCACAAGCTGCGATAACGCGCGCGTGTCAATGTTCCTAAATAAAGGCAGGTTGACAGCATTCGGCCTTGATATCACATCTTCTACAGAGCTTTTTTGGGAGTCTTCTCTGGGCGATCGCTCCAGCCGTCTCTTCTAGACTGAAAGGTTTCTGAACCTACTTCATTTTTGTCGTTCTATAAGCATGCCTATATATCCCTGTAACCATAAAATTAAATAATAAGTATACAAAGCTTTTTGCGAATAGCATGTTCGCAAGTACAGATGTCGATTTAACTAAGTCTCTAAATTGTGCAGAAAACGTAAGGTCTGTTGACAGACATAATTACATCAAGATTTTGTGCAACATTTGCGGTAAACAAGGCTGTCCAGCTTAGCTGATAATCCAGATCTAAAGAACTGTATTTCAAAACGAGGCACTTCAGAACGGAAAACTCTATTCCATTGTCACTGCACCAGCGGCAGGTTCCGTCGACAGCGAACTGTAACGCAGTATTCGCTGAGAGGAGGAAGTTCATATTTTCAAGAAAATTTATATTTTCAGGTCGTTAGCGTGCAAAAGGTATCTAATAATCGATGCAGGTCCCCTGTGAGACGCCGAACCGTCATGGCTTACTAAGAACTTCCCGCCATTTACAAGTCTGCAAATGAACCTGGAGCGTCTTCATCTTGTCAACAACAAGTCTATGATCGACCCTATTAACATTGCCTTTCTGGTCGAGGTGTATACAATAAAAGTCTTTGTTGACGTTTATGTACGAGGCCTAGGTTTTTCTAATAGTTGCGTATATATATATATATATATATATATATATATATATATAAATAAAATAGGAGGCCCAGGACCGCTTACACTGAAGTTGATTCAGCGCGTGGGCAGAAGCCTTAAACTTTCCACGGGAGACTTGAGAGGAAACGCAGCATCTGTTCGGGGCACATTGTCGAACTGGGCTAATCCTGGGTTAGAGAACCCGTGACTACACGTTCACGCGGAGACAATTGTTCACTCTAAAGTGCTCACATAAAAAAAGTCATATACATGTGCATACATAAACATGCATTCATATAGATACCACAACTATTATATATATATATATATATGTGTACACACAACAGATGGTCCGCGTCGTTCATTGAATAGCTATATAAGTAATGAAACCATTTTTTTAGGATTTAAATCGAGGTGGTCTGAAAAAGTTGTTGAATAGAACTCACTATCTACTTCTGCCTTTACTTCTAGCCTCTGCACTGCAGTGTAGGAGTTTTTGTAACACATCTCTCATATTTTCATTAAATTTCACTTAAAACATGTTCGCTTGGAGTGCGGCGAGTTTTCTGACTGTTAACTGAATTAACCAAATATGTTCACCTGCCTGCTAAATGTAAACACTATGCTACCCCACCCATTGGCATTAATAAATTTACTACCGTGTACGTCACTTTTGCGTCACTTTTTCACCATTGCACCGCAATCTCCCATTACCGAAAGGAAAGTTACTTACGTATTCCCTGGTTAACCAATTACCGTTTTTCGTCACATTACACCGGCCGTTCCTTTAAAGCCACCGTTTCTGTTCTTAACGCGGGATCATTGCGCTGTTCAGCAAATTGCGCCAGGTTGCGCTTACACTGGAAAAAACTTCAATGGAATCTCGAGGGAAATATGGAGACTATAAAAATGGCAACTTAAGATGAACAAACACGAATGTAAGCGCTCTGTTATTGGTCACTCCCTTCTTGTCACGTCTGATACATCAAAGAGGATCAAAACATGTATAAATCATCTTTGGAACCCTCCAAGCAGTGAAACGGACTAAACACAACCAGCATTTATGTTAGTCTTCTGGCTACCAGTGGCAGAAAATATCGATTTAAACACAAGGCTTTCCAGGTGTGCATTCGGTTCGAGTGCGTTTGTCAGTTTCAGTTCAGTTAATTACTTTTAAACACAGGTTCCCTACAGAACATCTGTGTTTCATACGTCGTTGTACTTGTCATTCCAGTTATCTATAATGTTATTAGTACTTACTGGCGCTCAGTTTAAACTGTATGGACAAAATATAATAATAATAATAATAATAATAATAATAATAATAATAATAATAATAATAATAATAATAATAATAATAATAATAATAATAATAATTATCATCATCATCACTTGCATATCGTTAAAATGTCTTATTGATCGAGGCATTGTTCATTGTGTAATTTATGATGCCATTTTTCCTTGAATAGCTTAAGTGATGTACATTCCCGTAAATTATTATCGAAAGCGTTCCGTATTTTGGACATGGCCAAATCAAGTGATTGAAGTCTTGAGTTACAATATGCATTGGAGATTCTCAGAGGCGGTCTATTGCCATTCCTGTTGGTGTTGGATGCAAAATAAATCAATAAATCTGGAGGTAACATGTCACGGAAGTTTTTTTCACGCAAGAACGCCTAATTCAAATTAGCAAAGAGATGGTATTTCAAGTAGTTTGTGAATAGTAAATATGAGATACACTTTTACCCCTCCTGTAGCCAAAAATGGCCCTTAAGGCATTATTTTGTGCAACCTGTATATTAAGTATTATAGTAAGTGTTGAAAGCGTTGACCCGAACATTGGCAAGCAATATGTTATATAACAGAGGAATAACGATTTATATACAATCAGCATCACATCCGGGATATGCCAATATTGCTTACGAGTAGTTTGCTTAATTGAGGCACAATCTGTTCAAGTTTGGTAATTAAGGTATTTATGTGACTTCGATACGTCAGTGAGGAGTCAAGGGTTATACCTAAGCATTTATATTTAAATGCGTGTTTTGTATTAGTATTATTAAACTTTATTGCTCTTGGTCAGTTTATTGATCTTTGCCATGAAATAAAAGTAAACATTTTTGTGTTTTTTTTTATATTTAAACAGAGCCTGTGTTTTAATACCAATTTAAAATACGTTTACATTGACCGTTTGTATACTCAACATCGTTAGTCTGATTTTGTAAGGAAATTGGGCAAGGAAAAGCGATGTCATCGGCAAAAGCAATAGCCTTCAGTTCACTAGCTTTTAGAAGAGAATTAATACATATTAGATATAGCCTTGGTGAGAGGCTGGTTCCTTGTGGTGTACCTAGGTGTAGTATTTTTATCGACTGAGTTAAATGCTTTTTTAATATCTACAAAAATACCAGTAATTACTTGATTAGACTCCCAGCATCTAGTTATATATTCCTAGAGATAAGCAAGAGCTAAATTGGTATTACATTTACTACGGAAGCCAAATTGCATCGGACTAATAGCGTGTGTTATCATGATATAGACAAATTTGAAATTTTCGCTAGACATGGATCGAAACTTATAGGTCGATAGTTAATTGCTTAGTTTGTATATCTCTGTTTAAATATTGGTGTAATTATTGCATGTAAAACTTCTGCCGGGTATACCCCGGAAGACATTGTGTAAAACATTTGTTAAAAATAGCTGCCAAAATTTTAATTATGTTGGTTACGTATTGCTCAATAAACTTGCCAGGAATATGCGCTAGACAGTCTCTCATGTTTTAATTTGTTTTTTTATTTAATTTAAATTAATTTGAGATTAGTATAATTGCCTCGGGGGTACTTTCATTAAATGTAAATTTTTTAGCGGAATCATCTTGGTTATTCGGCTTTAACCGATTAATTTTATAATGGTATTCAGTTATTTTTGCCCCATATTTATTGTATAATGCTTCCACTTCAACTTGTACAACAAGTACTTCAACGATCTCAGAAGGGTCAGTAATATATGTGCTGTTGTGGTTAATCGACGTAATTATAGTTACTTTCTGTATATTTCTGCCACAAATCATGTTAATAAGGTTCCATCTTTCTCGGAGTGTAGAAGTGTTAAATTTGTAATTGTATTGATTCCGTCGTTTAACGTCGATGAAACTGGTCGTGTTTCCGAAGAGCTCCCAAAAAGTGTGCTAATCTCGGCGATTCCACCCGTTGCCATTTGAGTGTTTGTCGTGTACCGGATACCTCCAGTCTCAGTGCACCCCCGTCTGTGCTCCGTTTCTGTGTTCCTAGTGCGAATCTGTAGTTTTTGTCTAAATACGGTTCATCATCGCCCCCCTCGAACTTAGCGCAAGGCAGTTGGGTTCTCTTTCGGTTCGTCGACACACACATACGAACACGACAGTGTCTGCGACAGTGTTAAACTTCGGGCAGCGACACAACAAGGTACCAACGTTGAAATCTTCCGTTGGCCCTCGCCAGTGTCTCTGTTTGTAAACATCGACCACCACCAGCTGGCGGCTTTCTCGACCCGCGTTCCATACAGCGTAGTACATATGACCAACCCGGGTACCAAACGAGCAATGAATGACTCTGAACGTACGACGGGCGCATCTGGGTCCAACAGTGCCACGACAAAGAAGCAGCGCACATCTCCAAAGTGCCCTGTTTGCGCACGGACTATCGGAAACGTATCATGCATACAGTGCACGGCCTGCCAGCTGTGGGTCCATCTGAACAAATGCACGTCAATATCATACAATGAAGCCAAGAAAGACGCGGTGAAAAAGAGCTTCAAATGTGCCTCGTGTAACCCACCTCCTCTTTTTGAAGATGAAGAAATGGCCGACGAAAACTTGGATGTTGCTTCCCTGGTTAGGTCATTAATGGCTCAACTTAAAGAACTACAGTCTACTGTGAGTGTGTTGGCCTCTAACAACAGTGCTCTTCTGGATAAAAATCATCAACTCGAGAAGAAAGTTGACAAACTTCTCGCAGCAAGCCGCAGTGCATCGGTCGACAACAACAAATCTCTGCGTGACCGTCCCGGCAACTTACAACGTGGAAGAATGAGGCAGCGGGGCGGAACGCTTTCTACGAGCAGGTCTCTCAGTCGATCTCGATCGAAGGGTCTGATTCATTTCACATCCCCTGCCACTTCGGCTTATCGCAACCGACCGGGTGACAAAGCCACAATCAAAGAAAACTCGAGCAAATAACAGCGCGTCCTGGTGGTACGTAACCGCACAGACAATGGACCGGAGACCCTACCTCGAGTCTCCGTTCGTCTTCACTCTGAACGCATGTTCATTTCTGGTCAGGACCCGGCACTCAGAGCTGAAGATCTGCACAAGCATCTGACTACATCCGGAATTTATCCCATCGTAATAAAGAAACTGAAAACCCGGTATGACCACTACAGCTCCTTCTATGTCGAGGTCCCCGACTCGGACACCGACAAAATGTTCGATCAACACATATGGAATGAGGGGGCCGTAATCAAAGTCTTCAATGGCAGGGTGAGGGACACAGATGTCATCGAATGTCGCACTTCCGATTGATTCCCTGGGTCTGACCCGCGTCTCGCAATCGATATCGAACCTGGACCGGACCCATCCTCTACTAGGGACCGTAAAATAAAATCACTCTTTCTAAACTCTCGATCGGCCGCCAAACCGGGGGCACTTGATGCCATTCTCGCGCATTGTGCCTCGCAAAACATTGATCTGCTTCTTCTGTGCGAGACCTGGTTTGACGTTTCGATCTCTGATGCTGAACTCTCCTTTAACAATCGTTACCAGGTGTTTCGCCTCGACAGACCGTCACGCGGTGGGGGCGTCTGCATTCTCGTCAGCAATCACCTGAACGCCGTCAGTGTAAAACAAGATCTCATTGGTGAGCATGTGGCACTCGATCTTCTAAGTAATAACAACAAAATTCGCGTCATCTGTTTCTATGTTACCAATGCTGGTGACTCCGCTGCTCGTCTCGCCCGTATACGGGACACATGTGCGGCCATAGACTTCTACTGTACTGTCGACGCTCCAATCGTTCTTGTCGGAGACTTCAACCTGCCGCGGATAAACTGGTCGGTTCCGGTTCCCAACGACTCCACGACGAAAGAGAGTGTCTTTGCCGACTGTTGTGACGACAATGGGCTACTTCAGCTCATTTCTTTTCCCACACACAAAGCTGGTGCTACGCTAGATCTGCTCTTCTCCACCGACCCCGATATCATAGGAAATCTTGCACCTGTCGACCCTCCTGTGGACTCAGATCACAAAGCAATTAGCTTTGATATCGCTCTCGAAAACACCGACTTCTCATCCGACTGCATCCGTCTCAGTTACAAAAAGATGGACGAAGTCAACATTGCTGCCCATCTGAACGCTATAGACTGGAGTGCCTTTTTCCGTGACTGCGACGGGGTGAACACGATGTATGAGAAATTCTGTGACTGCTGCAATTTCCTGATCAACGAGTTTACACCCAGACTTGATGCCAACGCTTAATGGCGCAACCTTCGCGACTACGTCTCCCTCTTGGAGAATCTCGTCTCTTCGTCCCCGAGCGTTGCTCTTCATCAAAAACTGATGAAGGCAACAAGGCGATTACGCTCGCTAACCGAACTGAACCTGAATCACAACGATGGCAGAGTTTTCTTCCGTTATGTGAACGCGCGACTGAAGGATACTGGGTCTCTACCCTCTCTGCAATCTGTCAACGTTACTGCTACCAAGCCGGAAGAAAAAGCCAGTTTGTTAGCCCAGCATTTCTCGTCTCTTTTTCGTGACTCACAAGGCGCGTCTACATCACCGACGTCTTCTCACACACATGGTGACAGGCCCAGCCACTCCACATCTCCCATCCAAGATTCGCCGCTGGTTTTCTCGGAAGAAGAAATTTACAAGGTGCTCTCTCATCTGAAAGGGAAATGCAGCCACACTCCCGATGGCATTCCACCGATCTTCTACAAGAAGTTTGCCATTTTTCTCGCCGAGCCTCTGAAACTGCTATTTGAACGCTCATACAATGATGGCCAAGTACCCAACCCCTTCCGCGAATCGATAGTGACGGCTATACACAAAAAAGGCTCCAAAATGGACGTCTGCAACTATCGGCCGGTCTCTCAATGTTCCATCGCGTGCACCGTCTTCGAAAAGCTCGCGGTTGCGCACTTGGTTCGTCACCTCACCCGTAACGTTCTCCTCGATCCTGCCCAGCATGGCTTCGTCGCACATCGCTCGACGTGCACCCAACTACTGGAAATGACACAAGACTGGGCCATGAATATAAATCACAACGTCAACTTCCACTGTATATATTTTGACCAGAAGAGTGCATTCGACAGGGTTGAACACGATCTTCTCATCAAGAAGTTGGTCTCGCTCGGAATCCACGCTTCCACTGTTCGATGGTTCAAAGCCTACCTATCCGGCCGCTCGTATCGCGTCAAGGTTGACAACGTCCTCAGTCGACCCTGGCCTGCCCCGTCGGGTGTCCCTCAGGGCGGATGCGCGTCTCCTCTGCTGTACGCCATTTTTATTTCTGATATCGGCCGGCATGTCCCTCTTGGGGTGAAGTACCTAGAGTACGCCGACGACCTCAAGCTCTACTGCCCTGTGAATGACAGCACCTCGCACGCTCGGCTGCAAAGGGCTGTTGACGGAATCGCCCGTTGGTGTGTCGAGAACGGAATGATTCTCTCGGCTCAGAAATGTGTCGTTCTGAAGCGTGGGTCGACTGATTTTGACTATGAGATCAATGGGACCGTTCTCCCCACGCTTCCCGTCACGAGAGACTTAGGTATACAGGTCACCGCTGACCTAACTTTTAAGGAGCACGTGCACCAGCTGGTGAAATCCTCTGCAATACTTGTAAATATGTTGTTTCGTTGTTTTATTGTCAGGGATCCCGATGTATATATAAAGATGTACAAAGCCATAGTTCTCTCAAGACTGATGTACTGCTCCCCGGTGTGGGAACCATACCAAAAAGGTTTCCTCAATAAGCTTGAGGGCGTCCAACGCAAATTTTTAAGGCGATTAAGATGGCGGTGCAACCTCACCAGGGATGCGATCGCCCTACCGCCAATCTCCGCCCTGTTTGTAAAACAAAATGTCTCTGCCCTCCGCATACTTCGAAGGGCAGGAATGATTGACAATTTTTTTGACATCCACTCCAACAGCCTACGTAGTGGCCACACTATTGTGCCAAAGGACACCGCTCGCACTGAGCGTATTAATAATATATTTGCCTGGCAAATAGCTCGAATGTACCAATCCAAGCAGTTATCGCCGGAACAATTTGGTGTATCTTCATTGTTGTAACCTGTATCAACCCCTTTTAATAAAGGCGCTATTGAATTGAATTGAATTGAAAATTTGTCCGCATAGAATTCTCTTCGTTTTCAAGCACATGCTTTCTTATATATTTTTGAAAGCTCTTTTAGCCTAAACTTATCATATTTACTATTATACTTTTTACCTTACTAGCTCATCTGTGTTTCGCTACTCTCATCGGTATGACTTCCTGATCAAACCACTGTCAACATATGTTATAGAATCGATTGTGAAGGATGCGTCAAAAAGGTGCACCCACTGTGTAAGGTGCGAAGTCCCGAAGGACAGTGATAGATCACCGGCACTTTGGAAACGTTCATCCTAAGAGCTTTTAGGATAAATGCATCCGAAACGATATCGCCCAGCATACGGTGCATACGCCATTGGTCTAACAAAATGGAGGACATATCGAAGCTGCTAAAGATCAATAACCCTCGGATATCGCAGCCATAGCAACAAACACCTTAGCAAGCTGACCGCAGGTGACCTTAGTCTATCAACTGCAGAATTTAGTGCTGCAGCAATAACTACTGCATCAATGCGGATTTTATGCTGCCTCAGACGCGCAAAACAAGCCTGCGTACTGACGTGCATCGTGAACGCACACGTTTGATATAAGAAGACATGACATATTTTCCGCACATTCAACCGCATCTGTAATGCAGTGTAGGAGTTTTTGTAGAATTCAGGAGACACATTTCTCATATTTTCATTATATTAAATAAACCTCTGTGGACGGACGTCCACAGAGAAAATCAAACGCAACTGGTCAAGTGTCAAATACAGTGGCGCAAGGCTGTAACAAATTGACAAAGCCGCCAGTGTGTCACCTAATTGCGCCATCAGAATCTAGCGCGAGAGCATTCGTGGTGTCCAGACTGTAGCAGCGAAAACGAGCAAACCGATAACAAATAACAAAGCATCCGAAAATGAAGAAAATAAGCATCCCAAAACGCAGAAACATGTGTATTGCAGATGAGCTCTAAGTAACTAAAATGCCACATCTGATTTAACAGTACTAGACTGTTTCCATTGTATCTGTACAAGCGGAGCATTCCATCCATCTATCTGTCTATCTATTGATTGAGCGGAGAGAGCACCACTATCCGACTATTGATTTAGCGTCACTCTAGCCGGCAAATGCGCTGTTTCGTTCACTTAGGAGCCTCGTTGCGAAACATAGAATCTATAAGAACTCGACATAGAAACCCTAGAGATGGATTGAGCAGACGTCCGCGCCTTAATGATATCGATGGCCAGGACGACGATATAAGAAAAGTGACAATTAGCAGAGTTAAACGCGCTTGGGTGTAACATTGAGAGCCTTATTGGTTTTTAAAACAAATATGATTTCCAGAAGCACGCGTAAACATAGTCGATCGACGGATTTCATTTATCTCATGCTGCTGCCACGAACGCCAACGAGCAGGTAATGTTGTTTTAATTGAAGTTGGCCGAAAGATTAAACTCTGTATATTGGACAGAGCGACCAGGAAGAGCCATATAACCTGTGGAGGTGTCTGGACAACTTGGAGTCCAAGCGTTAAATATTCCCACAGCCACAACAGATGCCTGCCTTCGTGAGGGTGTAAGCACAATACACCTGGTGTTTGTGTCAACACAAATGGCGGGAATATGTTCGCTAGAAGTGAAGGCCACAGCTGAGCGAATACATTAACACCTAGAAGTTAAAGTTCAATGATATTGCCAGCAACACCACCAGCTGTCACGCAGTTAACAGAAGGATCGGCAAAGAGCCGCAATACGTCAAGCTCACGCAACTTTCAAGCCAGGACTATGGCGGAGACAATGCGGAAGAAGTGCATATGCAAATTGAAAATACTGTCAAGCGCTTGGCTGAGACGTCTCGACCAAGACAAAGATTTTTGACGAGATGCAAATTGCAGGATTCAGCAAGCAAGCATTACTAGAAAATTGAATTATGTACAGTATGTGATGCTTTTGCAGGTGTTCAACAACAAACTCGACTAACGCGGCAAATATTTAATTTTAGTAGTAGTAGTAGTAGTGGTATTAGTAGGATGTCAAGCCCGGTGGCGTGGTGGCTTAAGCCTGCGCCTCGCAACCGGAGGAGACATATAGGTGCGCGGGTTCGAGCCCCACCGTTGCACATTTGTATTTATGGGGGTCCGTCTGTGAAGCAATGTGAAAAACAATTCCGTGGACGTTAAATCTTGGCTGAGGGTCAGCTCGAAAACTTTTAGTACTAGTAGGAGCCCGGTGGCGTGGTGCATTCCGCTTGCGCCTCGCGACCAGAGGAGACACATAGGTGCGCGGGTTCGAGCCCCACCGTTGCGCCGATTTGTATGTATAGGGTCCGTCTATGAAGCAATGTGAAAAGCAGTTCCGTAGACGTTAAATCTTGGCTGAGGGTCAGCCCAAAAACTTCACTAGTAGTTTTATTAACCAATGAGTGGTTGACGAATATACATCATAGACATCGCATTTCCAGAGTTGAGTCAGCGGAATTGCTCTTTCACAACGCTAAAGGTGATATTGATCACACGGGCAGCCACAAAGTTTACACATACACTCCGCCGAGATTTCATGAAACTTCTCGCGCGCACAGATCTTCCGATGGAAGCCGTAAACGACAAGTTTTGTGATTAGATGCCGGTTCTCATAACTGCAGACTCTCCGCAAATCCGACGTCATTGCTTTCGTTTCATAAAACAGCGGGTCGATGTCGGTCATTTTATTTTCCCAATCTAAGACGTGTTCTCAAAAACCGTCGTCTTCGGCAGGTTGTGCATTCTCTGTAAGTTTTCAACAAATAACGACGACGATGCCAGTAAGTACACTAACCTATTCAGGCTAGTTCGGTGGACGTTCGATGTTCTTTTTAGAAAACTGTCTTTGAGTTGATCAAACGCCTTGAAGCTCGATCTTGAACACCGTAAGATGTTGTGGGTGCAATCTTCAGGTTAAACAGCTTAACCGCAACCTCCATCGACAGTCTGCATGGGTCATTGACACTGTAAAAGGATTGTAGGCCTTTTCGAACTCTTTCTTGAACATGCCTGGAGAAACTTGTGCCATGTGAAGAAAACACGACCCCCAGGTATGGAAAGAAGGGAACGATGTCGACTTTTTCTGAATTCAGTTGGAGTTCATCGCTTTTGGCCAGTTTTCCTCCTCGTCGGAATTTCATCGCTTTAGTCTTGCTCGCATTAATCTCCAGTTTACACAGCGCTGTAGAGTTATAATATTAAATAATATTTAATTATACCTATTCTACTCCCTGTTAACAGGACTTTAGTGGGCTGCAAGCTGGCAAGACTCGATGTGAATATAAGATACCCTAAACAAAAAACAGACATGCAAACCAAAGTGCTAGTAGGCCGACAAACGTCATAAATACAACTACCGCGTGAATGTATTCCCTCTTTACCGGCAGTACCATGCACCGAGTTTGTATAACATTTAAAACGCATCTTTGGAACTCACGTAGAGTTTAGTCAAACTATATATAGAGCATCCACGAATCGGACGATGAATGATACAACAAACCAATTTTTAGTGAAGAAGTTTCGAGGGCCCTACGGCGGTAAATGGCGGTATCTACCGTGGCATAAACTTGGCAAACTATACATTCAAACTTGTGACAAGCGTATTTTATGAGCCGTCTCCTAATATAATGTCGCTCAAATATGCCAAATTATCAATACAAGATTTTCCCAACAAGATCGTGTAGGCAGGCTTAATCGGGATTTACACATTGAGTTGAGACTTTGACAAAGAAAATCGTGGTAAACTTTTGCTAGCACTAAACAATGCTTTGAATGTTAGAGAGAGACTTGTGTGATTGAAAGCTAACATACTCCGTAGAAGAAGAATCATTGCGTACAACAAGCTCAGAAGGTACACCAATGGGGCATTTTACAAGGAGACTCGATGTTGTTTAGTCTTCTTTTTTTTATTATCTTTAACGGCCTATTTACAAAATTAGGACAATGAAACACTAAGCTAATTACGTACGCGGACAACATTAGCTTTTGTAGACGCTGAGGAACTTTAGGGCAGCCTCAGTGCTCTATCGATCTGATCGGACGTCATAGAAATGAAGGTTAACTTTGCCAAAACGCACGCGATAAAATTCTATTGCAAGGGACGACGAAGGAAATGCCCGACTTTATATACAACACTATTCATTTAAAATCGTAAATAATACCAGGTTTATTGGTATCACACTACAGTCTGAACTATGTATTTCCAAACACATTGGCAACACGAATAAAGGCCGCTGTGGCCGCACTTGCCCTCGGCCATCTACATCAATTCCCAGTAGAGGCAGCCATGAATCCGTTTCGAATCAAAATCATGCCCATTGTCACCTACTGTTTTGCACCAATCGCCCCAGGGGTTTTGCGACAATAATGAAGCCAGTAGATGTCATAACTTTATAAAATAATTGTTGGGTCTGCCCCAGAAATGCTGAAGTATACTATATATATATATATATATATTTTTTTTGTTTTGTTTTTTTTGCAGAAAAAGCTATCGCCCATGTCTGATATATATATATATATATATATATATATATAAGATATTTTTTGGATATATATATATATATATATTAGAGAGGGCAGATCAATAAGTACCTTGATTTTGAATTTTAAAAACTGAACGGACACCACCAAGGTCTTCCAATTTGTTTTGCTTAGATGGGCTTACGGTGATCAAGCAGTACATGGCCAGGCAGTCCAAAACACTGTGCATACGTAGCATCGTCAATGCTACGTATGCATTCGCGACGCACGTGAGGAGACCAAAGATGACCGCCATTCGAAAGACCGTCGACGTCAGTAGCAATAGAAAACGTTGAAAAAGTTCGTCATATCGCACTCAACAATCGCCGAATTATCATCAGGGAGATAGCTGACGGAGTGGAGGTCTCTAATGGGTTAGTCTTGACCGATATTTTGTGCGCCAGAAGACTGGTAGCAAAGTTCGGTCCAAAAATGTTGTATTTCCAGTAAATGAACACCCGTCGGGAAATGTCCGAATTGAACCTTTAGGCAAGAGCACAAAATTCGGTATTGTTTCACAGAGTGACTATATGAGACGGATCGTGACGGCCAAATCCTTCGAGTATCAATTGAAGAAGCTCAGACGAAGCAGATCGAACACCGGGGTTATTCTGACTGTTTTTTCGACTTCAAGGGAACCATCTTGCCACTTGGTTCTGCGGTCAGTAAGAAACACTGCCGCTAAATTTTAAGAAGATTGCGCGAGAGTGTCCGGTGTAAAACGCCTGAACTCTAGGAAACAACTCTTGGATCCTCCATCACGACAACGCACCGGTACACACATCGTTACAGATTTTGGACTATTTGATAAATAATTCGATTTCTATATTACTGCAACCTTCCTTATTGGAAGGATCGGGCTACTTGTAACTATTTGTCTAATCCTAAAGATAAAAACATTTGGTGGGACAACGCTGCAAGACTATAGAGAAGATAAAGACAAATTGACGGAGCAACTCAACTCAATTCCAAATAACGCGCTTAACAAACGTTTCGAAGAGTGGGAAGGCATACGCGCATTATAGCGCGTGAGAGTTATTTTGAAGGGACAAAAGCACTTTATAAGTTAAACTACTTAGTGTGTTTTTATAAAAAAGACACGATCGTAGTGCACAACGTCGGGAAGCATACAAATAATTCTATGAACAAGTGTGCTCCAATCGATTTACACCCACGGACAGCTGTCAATGAAAGAGCCTAAACAATGTGAGAATGTGTAATATACAGCAAACCCAATTGCGAAATATATATAACAAATAACCATAACCATAAACTTACTTGTTGAACCATGATGCCAATATATAGTATGTTTAAAATTGAACAAAGTACTATTATTAGTATGTATGCACACAACAGAGAAGGACTGTTTCAAATCCAGCGTTAGTCTGGGTTCCATAAAAGCAGTTGCTGCAAATGTTTCTGAGGTATTAGGCCTTCTCTCGGGGTACATTATTTCATCTTCTATGTGTCTTATTTCAGACTTGCTATTGATTGAGGCGTACTTTTGCGATCGGTTTAATTGGGCCGTTTCTTGGTGATATGGCAGCGTGAGCGTCAGCATGATGGACAGTGTCCGGCCATTGTGTTCGCATCCTGTCGACAGGGCCAGGGCCTAAAATAGGACGCGGTAGGCCCGTTCGTCGGCCTGTCCCTTATTCCTGGACACACAGCTGTGAATGTCTGCTCTGTGCTGTAGATCGACGATGCTGGTACGCACCCAGAGAAGGGCTCGTCACATGCGGGCCCAATAATCGCCCAACACATCGGCCTCTGTTGGCGTACCGGGATCGCTTTCGACCACGCGTCTGCGCTCTCCTTCGAAGAATCCCCATATCGACGGAAAACCACAACAGAGCTTAGAGGCATAGAGAGTTCTTTGTCTTGTGTCTGTATATGAGTGGTGCGTACATATACCTACTCGTATGCATACCTCAGCAGGCACATTTTTTGCGTGCAGTTTTGTGCTGAGCGTTTTTAAACATAACATATGTTCATAGGTCTCTCAAGCTGGAAGCCTGCTGTTGTGTGAATATATTTTTAAAACTCAATGTTATGCATGCTTCTCAGTGTACGGCTATTATGTTTTTAGGTCTCTCCTATGGCTGTGAAGAATGTACTAGTTGTTTGTCTAATTTATTGTGGGCAGGTAGATCGATTTTTGTGCAACGTGTTTTAGCAATGTATTTACCGCACCTGGATTGCCTGCATAATAGCACCAATTATCCAAATGTGTTTGGCTTTTAGGATATCCCATACGCATCGAATGCCGTACTTAGGCGTGATTTATACCGACCCTAATCGTGTCGGCCATATACTGTCACGCCAGTTTGAAATCGCACCGTATTGCAAATACAACATCGCTTTTGTGTAATACTTTAGGTAGACAAGCGAGTGTTTTTCAGTCTAGCCTTAACGTATTCGGACTGACTCAAAGCCAACATTTAACGTCCACGGAATCCGCTCTCGCATTGCTTCATACGAGGGACCCGAAGTAAATACAAATGTGCATGACTGGGAATGCACATTCCCTGCACCGGAGCCTGCACTAACAATGAACATGCAAACTATACAATACAGTCCAGCGGGCCGTGCTGGGTTTGACAGGAATAGCGTTGAAGTGCGATGGGCAGCCGTCATTTTGTGCTGCATTTACGTTTCGTGTTTAGTATATTTATCTACCCCCCTAGGTCGTTGCTAGGTCGTTGGCACAACTCTGCCATTGTCGCCGCTGTAACCATTTCGCGTAATAGACACGCGTTATTCGAGTTATCGGCCCGATCCGTATCCGTCAACGACGGTCGTAGACAGTAAACTCGTCAAACTCGTTGAGCTCGCTGGTCACTGCGTACGCGATACCGACGCAGTCAAGGACGACGTTACGTTCGAATGTGCGGCGACACATTCGTTGTCACGCCTGCTGCGTGTCAAGCCTACGCAGGACGCTTAGACGTGAAATGACGCGTCTATAGAGAAATAAAGTCTTTGAAACGGCGTCTATAAGGGAAATTCCCACGCACGTGACCGTTGCCTCCACTCCGATCAACGCAGGTCGATACTAAGGATGCTACGGCACGGAGGCATTGCAACAACGACTGCTCCTGGGCCGATTCCGCCGTCGTCGTTCCATCTATTGTTCCGTCGAAAGTTCGACTTTATGTCCTGCTTATGCATGAACATCGACGTCGCTCTGGCTGTCTGTCTGTCGCAATATACTTGTGCCAGAGACGCGTGCGCGCGAATGACCTTCTTTCAGATCATTGAAACGCGAGCATCTATCTATAAGCCCAAACGTCGTGTACTCTTTCTCGACGCATACCTGTGCTGCTTAGTATGCATTTCAATGCGACACATATGTTCTGTAATCGCAGTGTATGCATGAAGCGTAATTGCATCGTATAACGTAATTAAATAATCGTTTTATTCACATTTAAACAACGGCCATATCGTACAAATGTTTATGGCCATTTTATGGCACTTGCCTGTGTAAATTCCACCTAGACCACCAGTCAATGGAATGCCCTGCAACCTAGTGCGTATAATAGATAAATAGCTGCGAAACTTTATTAATTATTGTTTTTTAGTTTATTTTTCAGAGAATCAGGTATGACGTTTACCTATATAGCTGCGCACACAATGTCACATACATTTTAACAGTAGCAATAGAAAACGCCTAGTGTTCTGCCTCTTTTTTAGTTTAGCATATTCTAATGCAAATTGCACACCTTAAAAATTTGCCTTAAACGACTGCAAATGTTGAGATATCTAGGGCTTGTCCAACAGTACTTTGTGGCAAAGATCAAACAGGTGAAGGATTAATGAGTAGAAATGTACGTTAAGCCCTAAGCGACATTTCGATATTAAAGTACTTTAGAATAAATAGCTTTACAATGTGCATGTAGCAAGCTTACTTTTATACGGCAGCAATGGTTATTGCAATACATAGCACGATTAGACTGCTCACATATTTTCGTTGTTGTCTATGAGCCTTTGACGTGTTTGTGCGCAATAATGCATTAGAAACGTACGGACATAACGTTATGCATAAACCAATCTAGTCAAATGCTTCGTGCCAACTATTTTCCCAAAATGGTTCTATTGACCTACTTTAACGCTAAATATAGACGTATAGATGACGATTTAATGACATCTGCATGCTAGCAGAACCATACGGATCTGATCGCTTTGAAAAACGCCATGAGATATCTAAAAAACTATATATATATATATATATATATATATATATATCGTGTTGTATATATGTATCGTGTTGGCTCCCGTAGCATCAAGTGTTCGAAGGGTGCATAGCATACGCCTGCATAGAGGCACTCTGGTTACTCCTTAGAGGATCCTGACCCTTTCCGGACTTTCTGACAACTGTGTTGTCGATTTGCCAACGTTATCGCTAGTCATATAGAGTTCCCAACCTGTGGCTGGGACCGCTACTGCCTATGAGTGGAGTCGAGTTGTGCAGCTTTCGTAGCCTGGTGGTAGCCTCTGTGACTGCGATGTGTACTGTAAACTCTCGGTTCAACTGCCACGAGTGGCAGTTTTGTTGTCTTCTTTTCTACATTCACTTGTTCATTCAGGCATTTAGAAGCCCTGGACAACGCCGGTGGAGTCCAGCGACAGTAAGCTCCCTGGTGGATTGGATATCTCCAGACTCAGGAGTACAATTGCCAAAGAGACACCAATAGCGGCCCCAGACGGTGTTTCGAAGCCCGTTTAGAGCAGGGCCACGCTGGTAAGACCCTACTCAGTAAGGTGATCCTGACGTTTGACTGCCAACCGCCTGTGATCCGTCCTTCTGGGATACAAAACCCACTTTATCGTTCAGACGCCAGATGATTCAATCAAAATTATGCTACAATTGACAACAAGTGGGGCATCTAACGGACAAGTGCACCTTTCGCAAAGCGGGCAAGAAATGTGCAAGTTGCGATAATCTGGCGTCTAGTTGCTCGAAACAGTCGAGATGTGTAAATTGTGTCGCGTTCCTGTCCGCCCGTGGCGTTCCGTAAGTGTAACAAGATTATCATGTGGGCGAGAGTTTTCCAACAAGTTAGGGCCGCGCACCCGACTGCATGGATTACGGAGTGACCTAATGTTACAGCTACTGTTGTAAAAACGTACAATCTGGTTGTTCTAACAAAGATAAGGCTTCCTAGGCTGCAGTTTTTAGATGTTTATCTACGACGCAAGAAAGCCCCTCGCCGCGGCTGCTCCCTTTCAACCCGGGACCGTTACAAACAGAAGCCAAGCTCGGCCGCGGCGTGCTTCAAAACTTATTACGAATAGAAACATCCATAGTAAAATGTCGCGCAGATATGCTGAAGGCGCCTTAACAGACGCTGCTTAGATGTTAAAGGGCATCAGTCCTAAATTGGCAGCAACCTTGAAAACGATTGCGGAGGCTCTAAAACCTCTCTTGACTCTATGTCCACGCGCAGATGAGCTCAAAGCCTACTTACTTCATAATGCCATTTAACATTAACTCAAACAGAAATGAGGAGGAGCCTTGCTAGACATATATCGGCCAGGCACGCTGATGCCGCGAACGGGCCGTCCAAATATATATTGGGTCTAAAAAAATGTTTTTTCGGGAAAAAACCGAGAAAACCTAAAATACTTTTTGGTCTTCAAAAACATTTTTTTCGAGAAAAACGAAAAAAACGAAAACACTTTTTGGCCTACAAAAAAGTTTTTTTTTCGAAAAAACAACGGGAAAACTGGAAAAACCGAAAAGACTTTTTGGTCTTCCAAAAAGTTTTTCGGAAAAAAACGGAAATAAACGAAAAAACTTTTTTATAGACCTAATACATATATATACATACAAGTATATATATTTTATTTGACTCATAACGAGCGGAGTATATATATATGTATACTCCGCCCAAAGGAATATGACTCTACTCCCATCTGTTTCTGTGTGTAAATAATGCTCGCTCGCTTCATAGATATAGTAGCAGCACTTCCTATGTGTTAAAATGCAAGCTGCCGACGTAGAAAGGCGTTGTCATAAAGCAGTCAACTTAATAGGGGGTTAAATCTGGCTCGTTTTAGTATGTTGTGTCTGTTAGTGGCATTATAGCTTTATCGTATTGTTGATGATAAGGCTGTTATTTACCTTTACTGTTATCGGTGTTGCTGTTCATGCATAGCTTGCGGTGAAAATAACGGCCAATCGTGGTAAGATTTCATGCTGATAGTGGTGGTTTTCGCGTTGCTAAACACGTTGTGTACGCTTCACAAACTGGCAATCTTGCCGGTAGTGCGCATTCGTCGGTTTAATCAATCTTTTGTTCAACACACAATGCAAAATTTAAGCATCAGCGATGTCATAGCATATCGTCTGGTCTCTCTCTCTCTCTATAGCTCTTGTCTTCCTTTCCTTAGATTTCTTTCTTTCTTAGATTTCTCGGTGTTTTTCAGCCTTTTCTTGTTTGGCGTCTGTCGCAGGCGGCCTGCAGTACATGTCTGGTGGACGCGCTGAAAGCCCTAACGGGAGTGGCAGATAAGGACTACGCTAATAGCCGGTTGTCTCTGTGTCCAGCGAGCCGGAGCAATGTGTGCAAGGTGCGGGAACAGGGGGAGAGAAGGCTAGGACAGATTTCGAGACTGTTCAGCTGTTTGCCGTGTAGCCTGTTTTTGTGGGATTTATTGCGCCCCAGTGAATTTCTCTGACAATGTGTTTTTGCAGCAAATAGTTTATCGAACTTTAGCGGATGCGCCGTGATGGCGCCTTTATTGTGTTCCGATGGGACGTCGTGATCATATCGCTTATTTGTCGGCTGGAGAAGGCCCGTTGAAGGGACGCCTGTTTACACACTCAATCGCCTTTATCTGCAAAACAGATATCGTCTAGCCATTTTCATCAACTCAGCCATACACAAGCGACTGTTACCCTGTCCGCATCTAGCGCACATTATTCAGCACTCGGTCCGCCCCAAAAACTAAGTTGCACAATTGTTAACTAAGCAAGGATTGTAAATTATTCTTAGAAAATTATTCCACGAGGAGTACGAGTTGTGCACCTGCCGGTTCTGCCTGCAGAGGTGTGTCTCTGTGAGCGCTGGACAAAAAATCGTTGCAATATTTCTCTCGCCGAAAGCGTGAAAAAGATAAAGTATTATGAAGAAACATCTTGAACTGTATATTATACTCAATTAGAGTGGAATAAATATAATTGAATTGTAAATTATTCTTAGTCACAATAAGTTTGTATATTGTGCGCAAAAAAATATACCTACTTACATATATCCTAAATCTTAGCCCTATGGCTCTATCACTCTTAAGCATGAGGCGGTTGCCTACTCACGATCGAGCTCAGGGTTTTTTTTTTTTTTTTATCATTCATTCAACATTCTATACCGATATTTGATAACTAGAGTCTCATATGTTAACATACACTAGCCGGAAGAACTTTTCTCTACAGGAAAAGTTTCCTTTTACTTACGGAAAATTACAGCTACCTACATTGCAAGACGATCCAGTCCCACGGTACAACATGACTGCGAGGGTGCTACAGGGCTACATCCCAGGGTAAACCGTTTTGCATACGCTGCCGACCTTGTTTCAGCCGTCCAGGCTCGAATCCCGGACGTACTGCAGAGCCGTGCGATAGAGGCACTCGCCGCCGTCGCTCGCTGAATGAAAGCGGCAGGGGTTGCTGCGTCGGGTGACGGAGAAGGCAAAAAGACAGCCACTGGCTTCACACGGCTCATGCCTAATACTTATGGGCCTTGACTGGGAAGACGAACCATTACGTCCGCGGTTAAGTCAGTCGCTCTATTCTTTCAGTCCTGCCTATTTGGGATCGGGAAGGCCCCTAGCCCCACGTGCGTCCACTGCGGCGATTGACCCGACGACACCCGGAACACATCGTGTTGAGGTGCCCAGCACCTGGTGGAGCATTTAAAGTACATGACGGCGTTTAACCTAGGAGACAAAAGACATTTAAGAAACTGACGGAATCAGCATCTTACTAGAACGAAGCACAAACTGACAAGAACATACTACAGGAGAAGATAAGGACCATTTACCTAATTCGTTCGCGCCTCCAGAAACAGTAGACCCCCTTGACCGTTTTAATGCTAAACGCAAGCAGTCCCTAGTCAGACCTGGGAACGGGTACATGGTTCGTTTTAGTAGGTTGCAGTCCCACATTATTTATTATCCCACATTGGCTTGCACATGCAATGTCCCTGTGTGCAAAAATGAAATAGTACAAGTATGAGGCAATCTTGAGAAATGTATATATATATATATAAGAAAAAAATATATATATATTCTTGAGAAATGTATATATATATATATATATATATATATAAGAAAAAAAATATATATATATATGTATATATATATATATATATATATATATAGAGAGAGAGAGAGAGAGAGATAGTACAAATATGTATTGTTCAATTTAGGATTACAGGGAAATGTAGTTAACTAACTAATATATATATATATATATATATATATATATATCTTAAAGTACTCCAAACCCGATATTCTTTAGAGGGAACTATGTATAACCTGATACGTGACAAGCCGCAAGTGAATTTAATTACTATCAAAAACGAGGCTTATTATGTCAGCGTTCCTCTTTATACTGCATATTGCTGGCTTAGCGGACGCCCTCAGAATTGTAAAAGTGACACATGCGTTTTATGCCGACGACTTAGTAGTGCTTGCAACGACACGAAACCACCTGCAGTTTTATCTGGATATGACCGGTGCATTAAGATAGGGTGAGTAAATATTGAACTCGTCAATCAGTTTTGTTATCTAGGAATAACAGTGACCCCCCGGCTGTCATTCAGCAGACATATAGAGGAAATGCGTAGCAAGGCCACGGCGGCTATGATTCTAGTAGGAAACGTTACTGACATAAACCTAAAAATCGCGCTAAATTTAGTTAGGATGCTGATTGCTCCTATACTAAGATAATGCCTTCACGCAATTGCCCCCCCCCCATTTTACAATTACAGACCTTAAAAACATAGATAAAACGCTTGCACTAGAGCTATGCCACAAATGCACACTAGTAGATAATTAACTACTAGACAAGATACCCTTTAGTACACAAATCTTAAAGTCCAACAGAGAATGTAGAGAAACCCGCGACATGGCATTTGTAATGGGTCTCTATGTCGAAGGTCCTGCTTTTTGCAGCAACAAATGGAAATTGTCGTCACAGAAAAACAGATCTATATTATGCCGAACAACATGGCATGGTTACCACCACCTTATGTTTGAGCAGAAATTGTTGTTATGAAATCGACGATTGCCTATGCAAATATTGTGGCGAGGGCAATACCGGACGTTACCACATACTCACTTGCTCGTTTATCGAAGCATCGTCACTACAATAAAGTGTCAACGAAATTCTTAGCCTACAAAATGATATGCGAAGTTTTGTAAAAATACTACCAACTCATTATATATATATATATATATATACAAGGGCGGATCGACAAGTTTCAGTACTTTTAGTTTTATCTATTTCAAAACTTTGCGAGGGTAGAATCCTCCGAGCAAATGTACTCCAAACGCCTGGAGTTCTTGCATGCTATTGCGGACATTTCACTGGGATGTGAGAGAACTCGAAGTCATATTAGCTATCACATTACACATCTTACTTCGGCTTTGACTTTAGAAAACGATTTTTCATAATCTTATCAAATGTAGGAGTATATACTGCAGGTGCGTTTACCTTCAAAAAGTTTAGATTTGGCTGTGAAACGTCAATGCGCTCCCTTAGAGAGCAAGAGAAAGATTTAATAAACCACATTAAATGTTATATCAATGTGCGCTCCTCCCAGCTTTTAAAGGGGAAGATAAAAATCTGATACACTACATAAATGCCCTGCTTAATGCGTCTTTGCGACTGGACATAAAATGTGTGGTGTAACTTTTATGTGACTGACTTTTTTATCGACTAAAACATAAGAAATAATGCTAGTAGTAATTTAGACATTACATTATTTGTTTCCATAACCCTGAACAACCTGTTGTGAGAACAGAAGTGTACTTCTATCAATTGAAATAAATCTAAAACTGCTTTTAGGTTGGACTTTAACTGGATAACAATTCTTGAGTTTATTTTAGCATATCAGTCCCCTAACAAATGATGGCGACATAAATGATTTTTTATCTATTAATAATATATATAAAAAATAGAATAAGCAGCCTCTCTCAGTAATCTAAAGATATCTCCACTGGCCAGCCTACTTCCTTTACTATGAAAAAACTTGATTTTGTTCCGTTCAGCGAGCACAAGTTCTCTTCTATATGTAAATGCAGTCTGGCGGCGTCAATGCATAAATCCACGAGAAAACATACCTTTCTTGAAGCAATCCAATTTTCTCTCTTTTGAAAAATATATATGTATCTAAACCTTTCTCTCTTAAAATATATATATTTTTCCGATCGTGAATGATTGATTACAAAGCCCTACATAAAACAAATATATATATATATATATATATATATATATATATATGCACTTGTTTTTCACGACTTTTTGTGAAGAGTTCAAGGTTCGATTCTCGTCAAAATGCACGGGGTGGTAGATGAATTTGACTAAAGCTTGTTGTGGTGCGACTGACCAGCGGACCGTTAAGGGAAGATGGCGTGATTGCAACGAATGAGCTTGAAAAAGCTGACGTCATTTTAAGGCAATTTGTAAAAAGTCGTCATTTTTTTTTAGATGTTGACGTTTTCCCGGTGAATTTACTATATTGTCTTTAAGACAAAATGAGAACTGCCCCGGAAAGCTAAGATATGCGTCCCCTGAGTCTAGCATTTCAAAGAAGTCCGGTGAAGTGCCGCCTCTTATTATTCCGGTGCATAGATAGGGCTAAAATCAGAAGGCAACGAGAAATCGACGTCTATCAGTGACAGTCGTTTCCTGCAAACCGTTGAAATTAGTAACCTGTCAATCAGTAATCCACGAGAATGCTAACTCTTGGTCGCTTATAACTCGAGAACCATACGCTTACTCTCTGAGACACTCCACGATTCAAAAACATTTCGAGACCCAACATGACTGCGCAGCGCGCTTATTGATGGTGCGCTGCATACGCGTAGCATATTTCGATCTCAAATCGGCCTTCGAATACTTAACTTAACAAAATTGACTTGACGACATCCTTACTACGGTGTTGCTTCTTGGCTTATTAATTGGATTGCAAGTTTTCTGCGTAGGCAAACTTTTTGCTAACGATACGTTTCCCGGAAGTGCAGATGCGACATCCGGATAACCCCAGGGAACTTAACCTGGCCCCTCCTCTTCTCAAACTCAGTCTGTGCGCTTATCTCGTGCGAGCTCGGGCCCTCAGGTTAGCTCTAATGCCGTGCATCCGAGAGCTGGTCAGCCTCCTGAGGAGCGACGAAAAGAAAGCGAACGGCCTCACCCTAATTCCCTTTGAAAGGGGAAAAGCGCTTGTTTGGGATACGATGATCAGCCATTCTCTCTCCATCTCAAACGTTGAGGCTAGTGCATCCGCCGCTGGTTCTGCGGCACGTCAGGTTGAAGGCTTGACTCAAGGCTAAACAATTTGCCCAGCTCGACAATAAGCTCATTTTCCTACCGATATTCGACACACTCAGAGGACCTGACCCCGAAGCATATTCGCTTTCCAGAAGATTGGCAAACGAATCGAACTGACAACAGGGGAGAAAAAAACTCTCGACTGCTTACTTCAACGGCTATCACGGCGGTCCAGCACCATAATTTGGGAAAAATAATAGGCACAATGAGGGGTTGCCTCGAGGACAAGCTTGATTGGTAGCGCTCTTCACAAGCCCTAGTGAAGTGAGCTAATCATATGTATGTAATTATATACCCTGCAATCGAATAAATAGTATGTGGCTTATTAATGCTGCAAACAAAACTGTATATATATATACAACTTAATATATAATATATATCAAGTTATGTTATTGTAAGTTTTTCCTTTATTATTTAAATACTGTTTAAGTTATTATCACGTAGCGGGCGTAACCCAGTGGCATATAATTTAATCATATTTAGGAGAAAGGACTAAATGCTGGTTGAGCTTGAAAACTATTTCGTTTAGAATCGGCTGTGGGAATAACGAAAACTAATTTGTATACTTGCCGCATCACATAGGCAAGTAGAGGGACGATCGTGCTTATGCCAGCAAGCTATGCGAGCCCTTGTGATATATCGTCTCGCTAAGCGGTCGTGCGTCGTTAGTCGTAGCAGACGGCTGAACGACGCGCGCGTAGTGTTAATTAGTTACATTGGTTACAACAACTAATTAATACTGTCCATAATCGGTACAACCGAAGTCAACCCAATTAGCAACAACGTTTGACTATACGCTGACGTGGCGTACGCCTGACGTTGCAGAAACAGGTCTCAGCGGAGACATCGTATTTTTCCTTCTTCCGTGGCAGTCTCCAGCGGCTTAGGGCGCTGGAGGAAATTGAGACGTTACAGGCGCGGCACAGCGAAACACATGTTAACAACACCAACCGTTAGGCTCGGTGTCGACAGTAACGATCATATAGGAGAAAAAACAGGTAAACTGCCCTAAAGATAGGCCATTTCGTACGCAACAAAATTCCCGCGGTCAATCCGCGGTCATCCGAACTCGTTGGTAGATCTCTACTATGATCATTCTATCCATCACAGCAATCCACTCCTGTGGCTTTTGTCTCCTCAGAGAGCGCTTGTCGAACTCTTTGTGCATACGCAACGTTGTTCAAACCCTCCTTTGCAAACCGACGCATTGTGCCGCACTCACACTTGGTAGACCCGCATGTTTCTTCAGCGAACTTTGCGGAACATTAAAAATCTGCTTTTCGACGCGTTTCTCGTCACGATCTCGGGGTTCTCATTGGCCTGAACTAGTCATGCGGTTTTCTGAGTACACTCCCAGAAGCTTTCTCGGACTTTTGTGCGTCGTTGCATCCGTTTGCAGTGACATACACAGTATTTCTCAGATGGTTGCACTCATATATATATGAGTATATATATATATATATATATATAGGAGGAGTGTCGAAATTTATTTAATGGTAAGTTAAAGGTGCGCTAAGGTTTAAGATAAGGATTACGAATGCTGCAAATGAAAGATAGTTAAGTAGATTAATGGCGCTAAGGACAAAGTTGAATGAGTTTACGGTGATTCAAAAGGAGATCTGCTGAAGGCTCCAACTTTCTGTATACGGTGATATACGAGTATACGGTGATTCAAAAAGCAGGCCTGCTGAAGGCTCCAACTTTAAGACCAAATGCAAATGAGGGCCAGGTCGATATTACAAAGAAGATGTTGTCCCAATGGAAGGCACTAAAGCAGTAGGCATTGCAGTGGGATCCATTAGTGATACTGATACTCAGGAAACTAAGCGTTCTTGGTATAAAAGGGTGATATTGGTGCTTAGGTATACACGTCAGTTGAATAACAAACCTATATATATATATATATATATATATATATATATTATATATTTATATATTTATATATTTATATATTTATATATTTATATATTTATATATTTATATATTTATATATTTATATATTATATATTTATATATTTATATATTTATATATTTATATATTTATATATTTATATATTTATATATTTATATATTTATGTATTTATGTATTTATATATTTATATATTTATATATTTATGTATTTATGTATTTATATTTTTTTGAACAAGTTTATTTATTTATTATATACACAATTACAATGGTATGTTGTTTCATACATTTACAATTATTTGCAAGGAGGATATAGTAATTTAAACCTACTACAGTTACCATTGTGTTGGTAAAAAGTTGCAGCCGGAATAAAATTACTTGTGTTTACCTCTATGCGAGGGTCAATTTAGGAAGACTAGTGTATCCATTATTGACGGGGTAATAGGTGTGACTTTAAATTCTCCTTGAAGTTATTTAAGGATTTCAAACAACGCAAGCTAACCGGAAGAGTGTTCCACTCTCTGACAGCTCGCACGCCAAACGCTTGGCTGCCCTTGCTGCTTCGATGCATGCGGATCTTCTGTGTGACCGTGTTTGATGCTCTGGTCTCTCTCGCCCCTCCAAGGCGATCAAGTTCTAGTATCTTTGGCCCAATCCCATGGATATTCTTAAAAATCACTATCAAGGTTAAATAGCGCATGGTATTTTCTATATCTAGAATATTGTGTTGCTTTCTCTCTCGACTGGCCGATCCCCGAAACATACGAATAAAGCGCCCCTGTGCCACACTCAGTCGCTCCGCCCAACCCTTACTGCAGGCAGTCCAGAATTCCGATCCGTACGTAAGGTGACTCAAGAAAAAGGCCTTGTAGAGCAGCTTGCATGAAGATGCTCCAATTTGGTTCTTGATGTATCTTGATGAGTTTGTGATGACAGCAAGTCGACGGATAAGGGTCTCTACATGCGCGTTGCCTAAGAGTTTTGCATCTACTGTTACACCCAGGACCTTGACACAGTCGCTGGGTTGTATCAGGTGGCCATTTATGATTACAGGTGGCATTCGAGGAATGGCGTTACCATGTCCGAAGACCACCACCTGAGTTTTCTTTGCATTGATAGCAATTGCATTGATACGGTTTGCTGCACACCAAGCGTTGAGGGCAGTGACATCCTGCATCATCACCCGGTGTACCTCCTCACCAGACTGCCCAACATATTTAAAAGTGCTGTCGTCAGCATAGCGGCTCCTCGTGCGATATTTTCCATATCATTTATAAAGCAGAGGAAGGCTAGTGGGCCAATGCATGAGCCCTGAGGTATACCTAGCAAAACCGGGAGCAGTTCCGACCGGGTTCCCCCCACGTCCACAAGCTGGTGACGCCCGAGGAAGTACGCCGATAGCAGTTTAATAGCGTGATCGTCAAAGCCCAGGTGCTTAAATTTACGTATGAGAATATCTGAACGAACGCTGTCAAAGGCGCGTCTAAGATCTAAAAAAAGTGCTGCACAAAATAGTCCTTTATCTAACTCGAAACGGGTACTCTCAACTAGCCGCATAACAGCATGACCTGTGCCCCGGTTTTTGCGAAATCCAAATTGGTTACCCGAGAGCATGTTGTTGCTTTCGAGATGCCTCGTCATTTGGCTAACAAGTGTTTTTTTAATAATCTTATTTAAAACAGGTAAAACACTCACTGGACGGTAGTTTGACGGGTCGCTCATACTACCACCTTTGTGGATCGGTACCACTCTGGCGATCTTTAAACGGCTAGGATACGCTGCTTCTTCTATCATAGCATTAATGATGTGTGTCAGGGGATCAGCGATGTGAGATCTTACGTGGTGGATAATGTGAGACTGCAAACCGTCGTAGCCGGCTGCTGGATCCCCAATACCACTAAGTAAAGCTAACACTTGTAGTTTCGTCACCTTTTTAAAACTAAATATCGTCGCGGTGTGTTTTGGTAGATTTTCTTTAATAACACGCTCATTTATGGGATTATTTGGCAAGGATGAGGCGACACTATTAGTGAAAAAAGTGTTAAAAGCCTCTGAGACCTTCGCGGGCTCCGTGATCGCTTCGCCTTCAATATCCAGCTTGGGCACCGGGGGCACTTTATTAACCTGTTTTGCGCGCCGCACAACTTTCCAGATCGGTCGGGCGTTGGTCGAGTCCCTATCGACCATAGCCCGAAGTCGACGTCGCTCCAATTTGGTCCGTCAATTTTGCACTTTATTTCTCATCTTGTTGTACTCTTCTCGCAGTCTAAGTACGCGTATGCTGTTCGGGGATCGTTTACGAATGCTCTGCAAAGAGCGCCACAAACGATCTCTCTCGGCGATAAGATTTGTCAGCTCCGGGTGTATGCACTGTGTTTTGTGGCGTCGTGTAATTGTCACAGCGTGTGTAATTGATGAGCATGTATCGATGAGCTCCATTAGACGGTCATGGAACTCATTATATTTTGTTTCAGCGTCTTGAGCCAAGTACACCGGAGCCCAAGTTTCATTTCGAATTATGTGCTCTAATAATCTGGTGTCGGTCCGAATTGCCTTCGTTGAGGGACGGCGATTCAAGACAAGCGGTATTCGACACCAGATAGCGAGATGGTCGCTAACACTGAGGTCGAAGGTGCCTGACGCATCAACTTCCAGATCGGTGTAGATGTGATCGAGGGTGCGCGGCGGCGTCAATCTCGTAGGCTCTTGAATTATACTGCGGAAGCCAAATGAATCCAGCGTTGGATTTATTAAGTGAGGGTCGTCGTCCATTGTGTGATGTACGTTCATATCCCCAAGTACCACATGGTGTTTGTGGTTATCTAAGAAGACGTCAAGTTCATCAATAAAATCGGTAAGAGGCCGGTCGGGTGGACGGTACACAGCAGTTACTTTGAGAGAGTATAAGCGGTGATCTAGCTCGATTGTTATGGACTCAGCTGTTGTCAGCGGGCTTCGGTGGACCGAAATGAGCTTAAAATTGCTTCTGAAAAGTATTAGTAGACCCCCCCCTCTTTTCTCTCTGCAGCACGAAACCCTATCATAACCATCAATATGGTAATGAATGACCTCTTCCGGGCGTAGCCAGGTCTCACTGAGTACAATTATATCATGGAGGGGAGCAAGCGTTGAGGCAATTTTCTGAAATTTCTGAGTCGACCTAATGCTACGTGTGTTTAAGTGGACTAGGCGAACGGCTTTTTGGCCGCTCGAGGTGACGTGTAAACCTAAATGCATTTTTAACTATTTTATACATATATTTCCAATTATATTTTTTTTTTCTTTTGTTAGTTGCTTTCAAGTACCGTCATCTCCAACATCGAAGCACTCATGCCGAGATTCATTATATCGTCAACCTCTACATCCTCCTCTTCTTCATCGCTGATAGCGAGAACGATCGATGCATTGTTGTTGTCTTCATTGCTTGTGGCTTGTTTATTTGGAGACTCCAGATGTGTGGACGAGCACACCGGCTGGCTACTGAGTAGCTGGAAGGGGTTCGATAACGGCACAGCGGAAGCAGACGAAGTCGTCGGTTTTGGACCATCAGTTTTAATAGTTTCTTTCTTTTGCTGCCCATTCTTATACACACAGTTGTCATTATTGTTTACTAGTACCCTAGTTTTAGGGATTTTCTCATTGCAATTGCTGAGGTCTTTCTGGTTACGAATGCACACGGGTTTGTCATTACCGTGAACACGCACATAGACCTTATTGCGGTATGTCCAGGTAGCTTCGAGATAGCCAGAGGCTTTTAGTCGTCTAGCTATTTTCAGCAACTCACGGGTTTCCCTCGATGTTGATTCATTTACGTAGACGCCCATTGCCAGCTCATCGCTAGTTGGCATTGGGTCCTTCCATGATGAGCTCGCCTTCGTGGATATGTCGGGAAATTTCTTGTCAAGACCGAGATCGCTGACTTTAAACTTCTTGACTTTAGATGCCTTGATTGCCCGGCCTTTTGCTGCGTCGTCACGCATAGTAGCCTTGATCAGCGGTTTCTTACCCCCACCATTGTCAACGATAATGCGCGATGCGCTTACAACAGTTTATCTTTGTATAGTGGGGTCCAAAGACGAAAGTACGCAGCGAGCCAGGTTTACTGTGCTCTCATTTGAAATCTGAGGCACGTTACAAATAATCACGTCTAGTTCACCGGACGTGTGTTTCTTCTTTAGCAGCTGGACCGAGTCCATCTTCGCCACCGAGGTGTCGAACTCTCGCTGTTTCTGATTAAACAGTTTTGACTGTTTTTCCAATTTATTTATCTGTGAATCGAATATCTTGGCTTTTTCTTCGAGTTGTTTATCCCAAAATTCCCCATTTTCTTGCTGTTCGCGAAAGCGTTTCTCGTATTTTCCAATATATGCCGCCAGCTGAAGCTCCAGCTGGGTTACTCGTTTTGTCAGCTGAGCGATGATGCTGTTGCTGTCAACTAGCGAGTTGTTCTTATGATTGCCTGAGGTAAGGGGGCTGCCATCTTGGATTGCGTCATTGTTATTGTTGACAGAGCCGTAATCTACATCTGTTGGCATACCGCCATACACTGAATTGTTCAAGTTTTCTGGGCTCAAACATTGCTTGCATAGGAATGGTTGTGAACGAAACTTAGCTAGGCCGGATCGCCGGATGACGGGACGACAGCAGGAACCATGAATCCAGACTTTGCAGCCTAGACAGAGTAGGGCAACTTGAGTGTGATGGAACCGTTTGTTACAGGCTCCGCACAAGTCTTCCGACCCAGGTGTCGTCCTTGGTCTAGCAGGTAGGCTCGTTGTGTTATCAACCGACTTTTTGGTATCACCTTTCTCCTTTGGACACATGATTAATTGCACTGCGAGTATACAAACGCATAAACGGCACTATTTTCCAGGAGCCGATCAAAACACGACTGCTCGTATCAGCGATCAGTTGACTATATATTTATATATTGTGAAAAACAGAAAAATCCATATGTAAAAATAGGATTTAAGAATGACACGAGAGTGCCCCGTTCCCTTGGGCGAGGTTGATCCGGCGCCGCGAAAGCACCAGATCGAGCGGTAAAACTCGTTAAGAGTATCAATTTTACCAATGGAGTGAGGGTGCGGAAATACCTCCTTTAAAAGTGAGAGCGTAATCACTGAAATGTACTAGATTAATGTTGTAGGCCCAACATAGATTTAACAACAGAAACATTTATCCTAAATAGAAACTAGACATATCGTCGTATTTAAGATTCAAGCATTATTGTACGGACAAATCAGTACAATAAACATTAAGAAAATGACTAATTTCACTCTAAAGTAAGGCATTCCTATCCCATTCCGTTTGAAGAAAAATATTTTTTTTGAGCAAAATGAGTATACCCTCTAAAAAGTTATGTACATATATGCAGCCACACTTTATATATATGTAGTGTTATCTGCATGTTCATATATTCATGTTCAGAATTTGTTCACCATAAAATACATACCTGCATAGCAATCAGTAAATTAATTCTTCACAATGTGTTAGTACGATTTCACAATTCGCAATTAACCTTGAATTATAACGACGTTCTGCAAATTTCCGCACACATTTTGCACAGAAGCTACGAGCACATTCTTCTATATTAGTTACAGCAGTATACGAGCACATTATTCTACATTAGTAACAGTTCGGTTTTCAAGTTTAAGTTCAAACGTGGTTTATTCAACCGAACTGCAAATTGCAATGCTTAAGTTCTCGGAAAATGAAAATAGTTAACAACGAATTAAACACCGAGACAAAAAGTCACACTAGACATAGTTCAAACAATGGTTTAAATAAGCGCTTACAATAAGTATTTTTACAAGTTTTACAATAAACATTTCACAATTTTAAACATCCCTTCCGTTTAAAGCAAAATATAGCTGGCGTTAGGTTCACAACATACATATTACTAAATAAACACATTTTGCACGTAGCTTTTGCATGTATCTCCTTGATGTATCTGCTAATAAAGAGTATGTTGGTGAATGTGACGCCTGGATAAGCAAAATAACTCACTAATTTAAGTGACTCGCCAGCTACTCATACTGCTAGACAATGATATCTGGCCTTCTTTCCTAAAGCTAAGACCCTTGACTTTCCGCATTGATCTTAAGCTTTCTTTCTCTACACTATTTTGCAATTTAGTTGACGTAAATCTGTAAATGATTACGAGATTTTACTTAAATGACAAAATTATCAATATGAAACGCAAAATGGGTTTTAAATAAACACAATCAAGTTGCGAGTCGAGTTACATTTAAAATTAAAAACAGGGGGTAGTTAAGGCCCTTGGGCTACGCCGATAGTTTGCGTCATAGGCGGTTATACGTTGTGGTTGCCGTTTTTACTAAATTATTTTGTACACTAACATATTATGAACGATGCTAAAAAGTGCGCCCGTTATGTTAAACCTTGTGTGAAGCTTGCCTAGTAAGCGGTCTCTTGGGAGGCAACCGAAAGCAGTTTGTAGTCAATTAAAGCAGCGTATGTCATTTTTTTGTTAGAGAGGCGATGGTTTCAAACAAAGGCAACTGCATTTGAAACCGATAATCCCTTTAAAAGCGTGTTGTTGTGCCGGGATTTTGTCTCCAACGCAATAGTATAATCGACCAACAATACACGACGCTATTATTTTGTGAAGAATAGGCTGTAAACAGTTTTCCCGCTGTTTGTCATCATTAGTCATCCTGATTGTCGTTGTTTGGCTTGCAATGCTTGGCGCCAATGTTAGCACCCATCTCGTTTACTGCATTAAGTACTCTGTAAAAAAAGTAGGGCCAAATATATATACCCACTAGCCACCTTGACGAATTCAGAAGCGCATCAAGCTTATTGGTGCCCGGTCAAGTGAGCGCGCTTGAATACTTCTAGTAGGCATTTTAATGATATATTATCACCAGCCACGATCGGTTTCTCGCCACTGTGTGTGTGGTCTTCCGGCATTACATTTAAGATAATTACTTTAAAGGGCGCGATTAGGATTTTTCCAGGTATTGTCGCACGGTACTTTTCACGCTAGGTGGAGGAGTTGCTGTTTTATGAGGGCCTTTTTCCCAACAAATCCTTGTGACAGCGTGGAATAACCAAGCATTATAAGCATTCTGTAGAACGCTAATCACTTATCACTGGACCACCTTTTTGCAGCTCGGCCATTGCCAGTTAACTCCTGAAAAATAAAATGGTAATTATCACCTTCCCAGCCGGCCGTTGGCTTTTTATCTTTGTGGGCCTGATTACTGCAAGCTCTGAGACATAAGTAGATAATTATAAAAATGTACCTAAGTCTCATTACCTGTGACAAGTCTCGAGAACATATAACCATTAAGTTGGAGATCTTTAAGTGCTTCTGTGTAATTCTGTGCCTTTTTCTTAAAGCACATCACTTAGACCTTATCTGTGTTAGTACTAAACAAATTCTCATCGCAGCTCGCAAACACTTCATTGACGTAATACTGCCGCCATACTGTTGCCGGGGCTCTACCGTTAGACCCGTTGTAGACCGAAGTCGCAAGCTCTTTTTTCAATAATAATAATATTAACAAAATGTTCTTACTGTGCAATGTGTATTAGGATTTTGCCAATCAATGTCAGAGTTTTTTGCCAACGAATGTCAGAGTTGTAATTTTCTGTCATTCGCTGGATGTTGGTTTCAACATATTTTTGTGTTTTAAACCAAACAGGTGGCTTGATGTTTTTATTTGTACTTTATTTGGTCCAAACTAATTTACTGCTAGGCCGTTTCTGACCGTTTCTTGGGACAGCGGCATCCATTGATGCCCAGCTGTTTCATGTGGCTGTGTAATTGGGTTTACCATTATTGGGTCGGGGCGACTGCGGGTATGAAATATATGAATTAAGTTTTTCTGCGATTTTAAGTCCGTTTGCTTGTATGTGTTGTTTTTATGTCTAAGCCACGTTATATTTGATGGCGGATTTAGTGAACGTTTTTGTGTGTATCTGAGCGCGATGTTATCTGTGCACATGAACTTTGTTGACTCGTTCTCAACCTACCCTGGTATATCATAAGGCACATAACATAAATAAGGGAACTCATGACACTTCCTTGTCGGGGACCAGAAAGTCTCACAAGTCGGAAACTCTGTCAGTCGTTATCTAGAGGGTACTTTGTGATCACGTTTAGGCCGTTGATGTAATTCGTCGTTCAATCGTATTATAAAGTAGTCATACGGAGTGATGTCACAGGCCCTCGAGAGCTCAATAAGTACGACTAGGCGCTTCTCTGGTCTACTTCTGTAGATACTCGTATATCCTGGGTCGTCTTTGTGTGTCCAGTGGACAGCTTTTTTTGCCAATTTACGCAAAATGTTTAATGTGTGCAGTGTCTATGATTTTTTTATTCTGATGGTGGTAGGTACCTTTAAGGAGAGTGTAATGGCATGTTGGTCCAATCTCCTCACCGATGTTACTACTTCTTTATAAGTGATTTCTAAGGCCCCCAGCTTGGTTAGAATGTGGCACCATCAGATGCACCTCTGGTGTGGCCTGTCTTGTGTGAAGCCGGATTCGCTGACACTGCAAAAACACAGATTTCCTGGCATATGTGTTAGGTTCTTCGCAAATTCATTTACTGTGTGAGTTGTTTCTAGTGCGGTGGGCTAGAATTTCATAATAAAAGTCGTCCAACAAGCAATGCTTGTTGGACGAGCGGTAGAGCCCAAGTAGATGCAGATTTTTGTGTTTTGTTCTAGAGTCTACTGCGCAGAAGTCATCGCTTTCCATTTGTGTTGTTAGTTGCATAAATACCTGTTGTTTATGGTATTCATACCTACTAGATATTAGTGCCCTACCTGACCTGAATATCCATCGATTGACATTCCTCCTTTTATTCAGGTTTCCATGAAAACCAGCACGTCGAACACTGCATGTAAGGACAGCATGACCAACAATAACTTAAGATTTGTGGAAAGAGTTCTTATATTTAAAAAATATATACCCTACAATAAATATTAGTGGCCTCCATATGTATAAGTTCATTTTTAGATGGCCCTGATTGGTTTAATTCGTTTTCGTTCATGTAATGTTATGTCTCCGCGTGCTCAGTTTTTGATATCTACGATAGATAGTAGAAACATTAATTAGATACATAGAAAATTTAATTAGAGTAGATCAATGCCACTGAACAATTTCGTTTTTGTGTATGCTCACACTCTATCAATCACTAATCTTAACACGTTTTGGATCTTGCCATTTAACTTTTAATATATTCTTATTTTATATGTTATAGATGTTTGTTTTACGTTTCAGGTGAAATTTCATCGTCATTTTGTTACATGGCCATTTCTCGGTATACCAAGCTGTAGCGCGTTGCCGGCGGCATTGCTGGTGTTGCTTTATCGCTGTTGGTTGCGTTCGCTCTTGTTAGTGCCCCGCTGCTGCAATGTCTGAGAAGATCCCGTAGACGGTCAGTGGATCCGTGGCCTTCTCGATGGTGCGCTCCCTTCCGTGTCTAAAATGACAACAATAGGGCCATCGGCCTTTGTATGTATAAGATCTGCCCTTCATCTTCTGAACCGAAACTGATGTCCCCCAGCGATCTGCCAAGTTTGATCAGCTGTTTGATGAGTTTCGACGTCCGACGTCCGTTGTCACGTTCGCTTTCTTTGCCGCGCCAGGAATGTTGTGTAGAACAACATCTCGTCGTATATGTTCTTGTTCAGGCACGAGAAGCCAGCAGCTCTCATACACGGTTGGGTATTATTAAAGGCGACGCCTGTCTCTCCTGTATCTCGTTCGAATCGGGCTTTATCTGTGCTACTGCGCTCTTTGATTTGTTCAATTTGTGGAACTTTGGTTGACACCTCGTTGAGTTGTCTGTTGAGATTAGTCATTGCCAATTGAATGGTTTAATGTAGTTGAAATATTAAAATGAAGAATAGCAGCTACAGCGTCGCGAATGTTTAACAGTTGTTTTCTGCATGCTGGTTAGCGCGGTGGGGGTGGCGGCTTGCTGTGCTGTTGTCAGTAAAGCATAGGCAAATCTCGCAGTTCTATGTGAGCTCCATTCAGGTGTGTATATTTTTATATATATATATATATATATATATATATATATATATATATATATAAAGATTTGACGAGGAGTCAATCATTGTCGACTCAGTCATACAAACTAACAGAATCTATATACAAGCTGACAGAGAACTGCAACCTTCTATCCATTCGTTGCCAGCCATTGTGGTAATTGGCAGAGCCTGGTCAAATAGCTCGTTAAGACAAACCACGCTCTAATGGCAGATAAGATCACGTTCTAATATTGTATCGCAGCTAATCTTTAGATTGATGGTTAATCTACATACTGGCAGACTCGGTCTGCAGAGTCAGCTGTGCATGCAAGTTAGCCCGTAGTCTAGAGATAGCCAAGGCCATCGGAGGCGATGTCCCACCGGGCGGAGGGGACATCGAAGACATCTTCAATTATCCTAACCGACAGCTTATGCCGGTGAGTGAGCCCCGTGGGGAGTGCTCAAAGAAAAACCGAGACTCGTATTAATATACGTCTATCGCATATATAAATATATATATATATATATATATATATATATATATATATATATATATATAGATAGGAGAGAGAGAGAGAGAGAGAGAGAGAGAATAATAATACGTTCAAACGTCATAAGTATATATATATATATATATACACAAACATATACATATATATAAAGGACACTCAGAAACCTAGTGAACCTGTGAAATATGAGTATCCTGATCAGATTTTTTAAAACTAGATCTTATGGTTATGTACAACGACCTGCTGGGACGACCTCGATAGTCATATTCCTTTACAACTACTAAACGCCACCTACTAATACGAAAACTGAGTCGCCTTACTAAGGTAAATTGCGGGTTCACCATAATAAAACGTTTTTTTTGTCTAGGATCTATTGTTGATTGAATCCTTTTAAAATGTGATAAAAGCTTAAGATTGCCTTCGATCCAATTTCGTTAACCGGGGTAGATGAGATACTCGACCACTATTCCAGAGCATTCACGTGATGATCACAATTTTGTTTGTGAAGTTTACCAGCGCATCTCGCAAACTCAGAACAAGTCGGAGGCGCTGCACTGGAGAGTCTCGATTGGAATTCTAGGTATCCGAAATCTAGAACTCCATTCCACAAAAGTATGCATTTGGACGTTTTTTTGCGGTGGGCCTGAGGGAGAGACGAGGCCGCTGTACATTAGTGTCTACAGAGAGCGCGTAAGAGTGTGCCATCGGCGTCCGCGTGGCTGAAATTGCAATTAGCATGCCAAGGAAGTTTCACTTGAATGTGCAACTGACAAACAGAGACGTGCTGCGTGCTTTTTGCCACTGTATGCGTTTATAAGCCAGACTCATGTTCTACTTCTTCGTCTATTACTTCTTCTCACCTAAGCGGTATGCAGCTGAACAAATGAAATCTACCCCTGACACCCGGCCAACTCTCGGCAAACACCGATTCGTGTATATATGTATGTGTTATAATTGGAATGAGTTATTTGATAATTTGTTGATTACGACTTATTAAATTGCATTTAAAAAAAATCCTCATATTGGATTAGAATTAGCACCATGATATTAACATTTTGTTGATATTGTATGATTATTTTTATATTTAATTATCTATTGAATATTAATTATTTTTTATTAGTATATATAGTATAACTAATACCTTCAAACTACTAACTTTCAATAATTAGGATTTTTCTAAAATAAAAACATATACTTATTGTATAAATATAAGAAATTTAATTTAATTATTAATTTCATAATTTGCACTAAAATATTAAATTACAAATTTTAAAACGCTTTGACATTTTAACATTTTAATAATAGAATCATTTTATTCATGAATACATTTACAATTTATTGCAATATTCTGCTATATTATTATGTCAATTGAGCTATTTATATTCTACAATGAGTGCGGATTTGATATCATTAATATTGCACAAACTCCTATGTTTTTTTTTAAGTTACAATACTATTTATTATCTTTGACATCGAAATTATTATAATCCCGCCAACAACTTCTACATTTATTATTATAGTATTAATATATTCAATAGAATTTTTATTATAATATTAATTATCATTGTTGGCTTTTGCAGATATATAATAACTACGCCACTAGCCAACGTTAGAAAATTCATTAGTATCAATAGAAGCTAGCTGGAAACTATCGACGCAGTTATGCCATAATAACACAAACGAACAATAATGGTATAATGTGCAAATATGAATTTTATTTATATAACTCTGCTATGGTAGCACTTTAGAGTGGACAATTGTCTCCGCGCGAACAAGAGTGACAAACATGAATGTAGGGTTTTAGTGTATAAGCTATAAAGACTCTTCTCCTCCCGAATTACTAATGTTACAAATCGTTTAATTTGCGGGATACATAGAAGTTCAACATAGTTAAAGCTCAGCTTTGATGACTGCCGCTTGGCATTCGAACAAATGCCATTTAAAATAATCTGATCTAAGCGTAATTCTACAGAAGAGTCAGTGTATGAAATACGTTGATAACATACAATTTCAGTAACTTTTAGTAATTTCTTGGTTCTGTAAGACTCAGATAACATTACTTTCTTTAGTGATTTTATACTGCGATATATAACATAACATAAAATCAGTTTCATTGTCACATAAAATGGCGAGATATATATATATATATATATATATATATATATATATATATATATATATATACATATACATATATAAAAAGCCCGACCTCGTAATAACTCCCAGGTCTGAGTTTTAGATGCCGAGGTTTGCGGCTCAAACAGGGACCTGGCAAAAGCGTAGCAGAACAAGATCACCAAGTACGACGTCGAGTTCCTAAGAACGGCGCTCCTTGACCCGCAAAAACCTCGCAGATTCGGCTCCATCACTATCTCTCTGTATGGGACTCCGAATCTGCGAGTACGCTTTTGGGGCTCGGCGTCACGATGAGGTATCTTATGAATCTTACCGTTTTACCGTTGCAAGGGACTTTGAAGATATAGCGCTTGCACCGAGTCCATAAGAACGGGGGCTGCCGTATTGCCCGTTGACCAATGGAATGGGGGGGGGGGATGTCTTCCTTAAAAGTGACAGCAAAATTATAATATTTTGCTTGTATTGTAGCATAAGGACTAGTTTTACATTAACGACTTGTGACAGTGCTTCCAGCAAAGGAATTTAAAGCTATTTTTGCCCGTCTCCCGGTGTTGGAATCCGATAGAGTTTTACCTCGCTTCTAGTAACATTTTCAATCGAATAACTCGCTTTTTTTCAATCGCACATTTTGTGAAGTGATGTCGGTCCGACCGCATCGGTACAACAAATTAATTTCACTGCTACTCCTAAACAGGACATTTCTGCCCTTCTATTTGCTTCTTCTAGCTGCAAAACATACTCACTTTTACAAGTTCAACACATCTAATGCAACGGCAATATTATCTTTTGATCTTGCAACACTAATTAATTTAGTTAAAATTATTATTAATCACTAGTCAATTTAATTAAAAACATTAAATTTAAAACTTAGAATTGCAACATTCGAAGATATCTTATCTCTCTCTGCGTCGATATTTAGTGCATATCTTTTCTAGGAACCGCTGATCTTTCATCAAACAAGAGCTTTAGACTGGACTGCATATGCTATAGATTGAACGTACTCTTTAAATAGTTAAAAAATGAGAAATGTGAATCCCTACGAATAGTGAATACATACGCGAGTGATCCAATTTGCTCGCTATGTTGCCTTTAAAACAATGTCGTTTTCTTTTTTCTGGAAAGGGTTAAATGATGTTACGTACTATTGCTGTGAGTAGAGATTAAGAAGGGTCCTATTTCCTATATCGAGCATTGTGGGACTCGGCCGCAATGAAGGGATTCTAGCTCGTTGAACCATTAACCCATACCCATCGAACACACCTCCCCCTTAAGCTTCACTCTCGGATGTCCATATCTCCACAGAATAGTATTATGGACCATCAGAATCATTTGTCCGAGGCCACTCATGGGTCCGCCAACGTTCGATGTGCTTTTTCCCAGCTCCTGCGGGTCCGTGTTATTTAAAGGCATGCGGCCCACTGGTACATGAGGCGGAAATCTAGCTTTCTTGAGCCTCCCAAAACTTCATTCTCAGTAACTGCTTTAGGCTTCCACCCAGAAGTCGTACCCATATGGAGCCTACAAACTATTAAAAGGTTCCTCTGAGGGTTTGGAATATCTGCTTCCATCCCGTCTTCCTTATTAGTCCATTTATCACTAAATTATGCAATTATTGTGCCTCTTGCCTATTTCAGTACCTGGAATTTTAAAAGAGTGTGAGTCTTTCTGAACGTCCCCATGTCGTGTGAGGATCTGTGAAAAGAAATGGTTTAGTTCTTCCTCCGGCAGCTCTGTCAATTTTTTTGTGTGTCTGGCATGAGAGATCACAGATAACACCGGGTTACCTAACCCGGTGTTTTAGACAGAATAGAGACCCATTTAGAGTATCATGCCTCCATTGTTTTCTCTTACTAGTTCGCTACTGCAGCTCGGTCCGTTGACCCACAATTTTCGCATCTCCCCGATCTTCAGGTTTCAGGGAAGGGCTCCTGCCAGAGCACCGTTTGTGTTAACCTAATGATAGACTTCAATGATTCTGAGGGCCGCTATTTTCTGGGTGCGTCAAATGCTTCTCTCGTTTTCAAACAAGCCTCAAGTCAGACCAAGGACACAAAGAGCGTGATATGCTTAGCCACTGACATCAGCAATCTACGCCTGCCTTTTTTTGAACCTAAATGTTTGGCAGAATTCTTGCCATATTCATGTGGCTTTATGCGACTGAGCCCCGTAAGGCTTATGTCTAGGCAGATCCCTAAATACCAGATCTTCTTGACCTGCTTTATTTGTTGCCCTGGATTTCAACTAGTTTGCAGTTGCCTGTACTATGATGACCAGATCCTCTGTATACATGATCGAAGGACGCCATCATACGCCAGGCTATAGAGCAGGGGGTCGCGGATCGAGCCCTGTGGAAGTCCTGCTGTCAATGGTATTTCCACTTCACCTTTGAGAACGCTTCAATTCTCCGATTCTGGAAGGCCTGCCTTAGCCGCAGCTTGGTGGACAGCGACGAACACTGACATGGTTTCCCTGAATCTATATTGGAATGCAGTTTTCCTCCGCAAAGGCCCTGAGCACTATATGAACGATTGCCTTGCACTTCTTTGCCTAAATATTCAGTAGGCAGATGGTCCTGAATTATCCGTTGTCTTTGATGAGAACAACCTGAGCCCGTTTTCAGTTTGCATGTAATGTTTTCCTTCTAGTAGCTGTCGCGAAGACCTGTGCAACCGGATCTGAAAAAACAAAAATTATGTTTGTTATGTGTGTACTTTAAACCAGCTGACATCATAATAGCAAGATACTTATTATTTTTTTAGGTGGAGGATGGCCCGTGAGGAAGTAAATGTAATATGTACTTCCGTGACTAAAATAAAGTGCAACGTTCTTTGCCATCGAGAGTTTCTTGCAGTTTTCGGATGAGTTTGTTTTTCCGTACTTTCAAATATCACCCGCGTAGAGTTTGTATTGCACGTTTTTAAGAATAATGTACTTTATTGAATTGACGTAAAGGCTTAACGTAAATGACCATAAGATGGCAATCGGAGGAGGTGGCCCTACCCTTCTGAGAGAGAAAGTCTTACGCGCTTGAAAGGTCCATAATGCTTAAACATGTTCAATCCAGTCATACTGCGTCGTCAGGAGTTGGAGCAAGCAGCATTTTTTGGGACGACAACCAAATTGTTCTTTGGTGACAAATCCCCGTTTGTCAGCATTTTGGCAAAAGGTCGTGAAAATCATTATTTTTAAGAGTTTACAAGCTCTAACGGTAAGCAATTCCGCTCGATCGCTTGAGGTCGCTTATTACCCGGAGTTTGACTTATTTACCCGCTTGTCTAGTGAGCTAACAATCGCAATTCAAAAAGTATTCCGTACGAATCAAAAAGAGTTCGGTAGAATCTAAAAGCTATCGGCTAAATATCAATAGATGATGGATTGCGGTGAATGAAGGAGCGGTTTGAAAGAGCCTATTGTCTGAGGGTCGTAACACGCAGAGCGTCTCCTAAATAATTCCTGGCTGATTGAAATCCCCGACTAATAGAACTGTATGGTCACAATTCATAATAGCCCTTGTGTTATAAAATTAATTTTAGCTTTTAGCTTGCCAGCAAGCAAAAAACAAATAGTTTGCCAAACTGTGTAGTATCTAAAAAATGCATCACAAGCCAGAAACTCAAAGTTACAATGCGGCACATCAAGCTCAGGGCACACCGGTTCACTTCTCAAGACTCCACAGCCACATGAGTCATGATTCCTTCTAAATATATGAAAGAATGTTCCCACCGCTAATGTTTTCGCTGAACAAACTAGTCAATCAATTCAGTGAGCCCTGTCCCAGTCATCATACATCTCAGCTGGCTCTGAATCATATGCTTACCGCAGCAACGATATGTAGATCTATGTAGAGAATACGAATCTGGGTCCTGGGCTAGTCATGATCTCAAATAACTTCTAACACTTCTTGAATGAGATTGTCGTAGTCTACGTCTGCAAATTCGACTTAGAACTTGTAAACGCCACCACGCCATCAAAGAGATTTTACTGATATGGGACACATATGGCCATGTGCTTTGAGGTTACATAGCCTCTCAGCGAAGGCACTGAAACACATATTGGAGATAAAGATCCGCCGATTGCTAATTCGAGCTCTCACTGTTTGCAGCAGTTAGAATTCAATACCGGCTGGAGTACCTTCGTACGCCACACACAGTTATTCATCAGGGCACTTTTTGACTCAATAGCTGAGGGTCGCTTATATATATTTTCCGGTCATCAATTCATAAGTAAGTGCGCGCATGACTATGCGCAGCCACACACCTACATAGGTATTCGCAACACTTGCGGTGGGTAGTGTTTATGCGTTGGGCTAAAAACTTCGCCGCATTTTAATCCGAATTACCGACTGTGCAAATAGTGGCACGCCATTTGTGAGTCTGTGTATAGACCAGGGACATCGACAGGCTTGTCGTAGTAGGCCGGCCGTAGGATGAAAAGACATCGACACGAATGAGGCGGCTTACTGGAACAGAATTACACAAATATGAGACATGAGATGCCAGTAGTAGAGAATTTCCTTACATGGGGCATAACTTTGCCTGTCGTTCGTTTTAGCGCAGCTCGTTTCAGAGCATACTGCACGTAAGGCGTGGACGGCACGGACTGGTCTAGCTTCGCACCGAGATACTTCACCTGTCGCTTCGTTTTTTCCATTTGTTTCCCTTGTAGCTTTTTAGCACTTCCCATTATTTTTTTGCCGCGCAAAAGGACTGCCCCCTTTTTTTGTTGCGCCAGTTTTAGACTGTGGTCTTCAATTCAGCTCATGCTCTTCCTCGTTACGTCCGCGTATCGGTGCTAGGTAATCCACGTAGACGATCGTTGAGACGACTTGCTCAAGTTAGACTCTCCCCTAAAACGTTATTGCATGCGATGCTCGAAAGAACTGCCCCCGAGAGTGAGTCCTGTAGCACTATCACACTGATTTTCTGATTTCCACCTTTATTTTAGTCTAATCTCCGTTTGCTCAGGTAGTCAGGCACTTCCCGCATAACGTATACAGGCTGTCTCGGCGGCCAGTGCCTGACGTATCACTTCTCATCTCATAGAGTTCAACACATTCTTGGCATTGAGAACTAGACAGACTTTCAATCGCCGACAGTCTGCAGAGCCTATTACGTGAACCGCTATGGTGATCCGCCAATCGGATGTTTTTCTCTAGCTCACTTAATTAGCGGGTGGCTTTTTATCGACCTTAAAGTCGTTCCGACAATACCCAATGAGCACAGAGCGCTTTTCCGCCGGTTTACCTGGTTTCGGTGCAAGCGTAACCCTGGCTCGCTACCATTAGAAAGCATCCCTCTAACACAAATCTATCCGCCGTCTTGCGAATTAGATCCGGCATTTCATTTACAACGGCTTTGGTTGTGTAAAGGGCAGGGAGGGATAGCGCCCGAAATCGGCGCTTTGCCATTTTTCATATGCGCTGCCTGTCAGTGTTTTAAACGCAACTGGACTGAAATCGTGCAGATAGCTAACGCCTGTCCTTTCCTATACCTGCTAGCTTCTGCTAAAATCTAAAAACATGACCTGCCTGCTCCGCATCGTTTTTTTAGAGGACTAACTAGAAAATGCGGTTGCACACGCGGTCACCACAGCGGAAAAGCTTCCTGCAAGAGTGGGCCGGTAGTGTGGAGCTCCAACCCACTAAAAACCAGTTGTGTCCCCGTCCCCGACCTGACTGGAGACTGCTTGCGCATCTCATCAAACAGTCAGGGGGGCTGGGAGCCTTCTTGATCCTGAACAGGTAGCACTGGAAGTCGCCATGGCCTGTCAGCATCTGGGTCGTGTAAAAGGTGAGTTCACCCCCCGGGCGGTTTAGCCAGTCTTTGATGTTGGGTATTACGGCGCGGAGGCTGGAGCCCGGGGCACCCTCTTGTAAGCCGTCTTATTTTTCCTGCCAGAGGTCGATAGTATGCCGACGCTCCGTGTCCTTCTTGCGCTAGAAAATACCCCATAAGCGGCGGCGTTCAGCAGCTTTCAGATCTTAGGGGATCGTTCCAGCAAGGACAAGACCGCCGCTGCGCTTACTGTCCGGTACGCCGCGATTACCCTGAGGGCTGCGACCCTCTGGGCTTGACACAGGCGGGTCCTGTTAACGAAGAACTTTAGAGTGCCGGAGGGCCAGGCCGGAGCTCCGTACAGGGCAACTGACTCAGCCACGGACAAGCCAACCTTGCACGCATCCTTCCTCGCGAGGGGGGCGCAACGCACGCCAAGCGGCTGCTCCTAGCGGCCGTGGCAGAGGCCATCGCTCTGTATGCCGCGCCCATATGGGCTGGTATGGCGCTGCGGACCGCAAAGGCACGGCGCATGATACGAAGCTCCCAAAGAGCGATGGCTATCAGGGTCACGCGGGCCTACCGGACTGTCTCGACGGACGTCCTGTTGGCGCTCGCCTGCCAGATCCCTTGGGACATACTTGCTGAAGAAAGAAGCAAGCGCAAGAAGGACGACGACACTTCATGGACCCAAGCACGGGAGCACTCCCTGGTCACATGGGCGGGCACGTGGTCCAACCCACCAGCTGGGGATACCAGAGGGGCCTGGACAAGAAGCCTAATCACAGACCTCATAACCTGGTATAAGCTTAAGGGAGCACTTACATATCACTCCGTGCAAGTGCTCACAGGGCATGGACAATTCCAGTCGTACCTTTTCCGGATAGGCAAGGCGAATACAGATATCTGCGTTCTCTGCACCACAGGTGCACCCGACGACGCGGCGCACACCGTAGAGGACTGCGAGGCCCTTTGCGGCCCTACCGCACGGGATCCTCCTATGTCCACAAGGTAGCCCGACCACGACCATCGTGGCCAACATGCTCAAGTCGACAACGGACTGGCACGCCGGGACCCAATACTTAGACGGGCTTATGCGCGAAAAATGTCGCCAGGAAGATCGCCGCAGATCGCGATTCAACACTAGGCCTCTAGTGTCACTCCCGAGCAGGACCCACTCTCTGCTCGGGACATAGTCGTAGATAAGAAGAGGGTCGCAGCACGGGACTCCCCTCTTCTGGTCTTGATGTAATGGCTCACCATTCCGAACCCAGAAGAGGGTGGGAGAGGTGGTTTTTAGTGGGGTAGAACGAGCGGATTGGATCGAGTATTATACTCTTCCCCGGCGTTTAGTCCCACACTACCCTTCATTAACATCGGAGGGTGTGCGTAAAGCATTTTCCACCTCTACAAAAAAAAAAAAAGAAAAAAGCCACGGACATGATTATTCGCCGCTTGAATGACCTTGTTAACCGAGCGCGATATCCTGGTTTCTAGACGGAGGGTGAGGGCGGAGCAGTTCCTTTGTTTACCAGGAGTATGGCCTCGCTCCTAGCAGGGGCGAGGGCGCTTGCATCCAGCGGGCGACGTCGTCAAGTGCTTCGTTCGCACGGCTCTGCAGCGGTCATCCGATATTTGGGCCTGGCGTTCCACGCGTCACTGGGGTGGTCCTCGGGGGTGCGAGGCAAGGGCTGGGTTTAGTACTCGCTTGGTCGCGGGGTGCGTGGGCGTTGGCTGGGTGCCGCGACGGCGGAGCTTCTCTAGTTGCTCCTTGTACTTCGGACAAGCGGCGACATTTTCCGCGTGTCCTTCTTCATTGCAGTTGTAGCAGGTTGCGGTCGCTTTGCATTCTCTGGAGAGGTGCCCAGGTACCCCGCATCTGTGGCAGCGCTTGCCTGTGACGACCGCGCTAGTGCACAAGGGTGCAGAGTGGCCCACATGTTGGCAACGCTGGCACGTCGGCACGGTGATCCAATCCTAGATTGGGCATGAGGACCACCCCAGGTGGATGCGTTTGAGGTTCAGAACCCTGGCGGTGTCGGGGGGGTGGCACTCAGACCAGGAACGTCCACTTGCCGGTGGCCCCCTTTTGTGGTGGATCCACGGTCAGTGGTCCCTCGATAGACAGTGCCGTGCGAAGGGCAGCCTCGATGTCTTGCGCGGTAGTGACATCCCTGATCAGGAGACGCCTTAGGGACGACCTTATACGCTTATTTGGCGCGACATAACCACCCTTGTCCTGCGGCCGGCCTCGCCGGCAATGCCCTGGAACTGGCAGGCCATGTTCTGCCGTGTGGTCTTGTCTGAGGGTTCGTCTTTTTGGGCGACCAGGATCCGAAGGGGGCTTTCCTTCAGAATGCTGGCCCCAAGATGCGACACCTTTGTGTAGGCGGCTACTAGCCATTCTAAAGAGAGTATGCGCTTGAGGTTCTCCTCTTTTTGGCAGTTTTCGATTATGGCGGTGATGTTTTCAGCCTGCCGCTCCAGGGCAAGCGTGACAGGTGTACACTGGCACCCCGAGTCCGCGGTTTCGTTGACAGTCTGTGTGCCGACTTCCTTCCTTCACGCCTTAGCCTCTTTTGCCGCGACACGAAGTTCCTCCGCCAGGCGTTTCACTATTAAATGTATGTTTTTTTCTGCTGGCCGCGTAGTTGGTGAGCTTCTGTGCAATGACAGCTATCTTGTCGAGATAGTTGTCCGCCAGGAGTAATGTTGTCATCCTCCTTTTTGTTTTCTTCCTGGCCCGATTAGGGGCTGCTTTGGCCAAGGTCTTTCCCCAGGAAAACATAGTAGTGTCTGCTCTGGAGCTTAAATTAAATAAAATTCAGTATACGAGAATTACGAGAAATAAGTTTAATAGTAAAGGTAAAATAAATATGCTAAATAAATAAGTAAATTATAATGATTTAAATTATTAAAATGAAGTAATAAAATATATAAAGATAGAAATAAATTATAGCTGTATAGAGAAATAATAAATACTAAAAAAAAACCTGGTTCGCATCTGCACCAACTATCACAGACACTAGTGAGTCGCTTACAGTTACATCCCAACAAATATACGGTCACTCTCAAACGGGGTCCGAGTACGGCCACCAGGTGTTTTCAATCGTCATTTTTCCCATCCTAAAGTGTGAAACCCAATTAAGCTGCTATGTTTGTATGCGAGCATATACACACAACACGCAAATCACGTTGAAGTTTTTATATTTAGAGAGAAAAGCAAATCTCCATGCAAACAGAAATAATTTACCAGCAACGTTTGTTGGTGCAATACCTAGCATAAACCTAATACAACCTGAATTAATAGTAAAACGTTATGTTGAATTGGAATATTTAATATATATAATATTATATATATGGATCAAGTGAAAGCAAAGTATCACAACGCATACCCATTTATAATGCTAGTGTTTATATTCGTGTGTCATTCGGTAAGTAAGCATTTTAAATAAATTAAAAAAAGAAAACTCGAAGGAGACTTGAGACTTGTGAAGACTGTGCCGAGAAATAAAAAATAAAATTTACTTTATTCTAATAAATTAATATTGTATGTTACTTGCCGAATCAGCACACATATATATATATATATATATATATATATATATATAAATATATATGCATATGGTATATACGTACAAGTGTAGGCGTGTAACACATTTTCCTAGCTTTACCTCCCGCCGTCACAGAAAAAAAAGAGAGTACAAGTTTTGAGTTGCGGGATGGCTTCTCTATCAAAATAAACTAGTGGAACATGCTTGGTTATTGGAGTAGTGGCTTGAGCGCCTAACTAACCGTTTTTTAAAGGGTCGTTGTCATGGCAATTAGAAAAATAGACAAGGGTGAAATTTAGTCTAGCTGTCGTACAGTTTGTTCTTCTTCGTTGGTTACTTGGAGACTGGTTAACATGATATTGCTGTTTTATATTCTGTTAGAGGTCGCCATTATGTGACGCTATGCGGGCGTGGCGCCGTTAGCTGAAATATAATGGAACGCACTTTACGCATACGTACATTAAATGATTATTCTGTTCAAGAATGTTTGCGTTAACTTGAGCCAATATCCTACACACTAGTTGTCGTCTATGTAGATAATTGTTATAGATTCA
>QVRM01004254.1:0-53837 GCA_003439945.1 Dermanyssus gallinae
TTTGGGGAAGAAGGGCCGCTGCTCGAGCTGCTGCATGACGGCCGGCGAGCAGTCGGTGAGCTTCTCGAGCAAGAACATGACGTCGCTCAGGCCTGACGGGCGCATTGAACAGACCCTGCGAGTGTTCTTCGTGCGCGTCGAACATGACGTTGATGAGCGACTTAAGTACAATGCACGTATCGTCGTGCAGCACGGTGTCCATGCTCAGCCGAATCTCGAGGCCGTACTTCCACATGTCGATGCAGCGCTGGTTGCTGCTTGCGGTCGAAGTACTGCCAGCTGTCTTCCAGCACCCAACGGATCGAGTTCTTGTGGCTCGAGCCGAGCACGCGTTCGCTGGACGATCAGACCCTGCAGCCACATCTCGTCATTGTCGTGCGCGAGTGCGTTGACGTCGTCGAGCGTGCAGAAACGGCACGCGGTTGAGGAACACGTCCTTCGGTGGCTCGGTGATTTTCTTCTCGATCTTGTGCAGCTCGCGGTGGGTGACGGCGAGCCGCCAGGACTTCAGCGCCATCTCCCGGTTATCGTCCTCGAAGAGGTAGCTGGCGCCGAGCAGTTCAAGCGCGTCGGCCACCCGCTCGGGCGGGTAGTTCATCGTCCGAATGAGGTACATGACGCGTCGCAGCGCGTTATACACGCCGTCTGCAGGACGTCGTCGCCGTGCACGCTGCGCGCCAGGTGGTCGGCGCCGTTCTTCAGCAGCAGTTCGATCGTCTTGCACTGATTTGCCTGCACGGCATAGTAAGCGCTGTCTTGAGCTCCAAGTCACGCGCGTTGATGTCGACGCCCTGCTCGAGCAGGAACGCGCACAGCTCCGTCGACCGCACCGAGCTTAATGAGGCAGGTGCTGCGCCTTCGTAGGTCAGGGCCGGTTGGCGTCGGCGCCCTGGCCGACGAGAAACTTCACCAGGTCGATCTGTTGTTCGCGTAGCACGCCGCATGGACGGGCGTCGAGCTGGTGACCGACATCTTGTTGACGTCGGCCGCCGTGTGTGACGAGCACGCGGCACACCTCGATCCTACCGCAGAGGGCCGCACCCACAGCGGCGTGCCGTAGTAGTCTCATCTCGGAGCTAGAGATCCACATCCTCTCGAAGTCGCTGATCTGGTCGTCCGAGTTGGCGCCACACGTCTCGAGCAGGTAGCGCACGATCTCGACGGCGCCCTGCTGGGCGGCCTTGAACAGCGGCGTAAAGCCATTGTACGTCGTCCGGTTCACGAGCTGGCTGCGTTCCTCCGGTGACAGGAGCTCGAGCTCGTAGCACAGCGCTGCGCTGAGCCGTGTGCTCGTACTGGCCAGACTAATCTCCCGCATGAGGCCATCGTACGGCATCTGCATGGTTGGTGGTCGATGATGATGATGATATTGGTCGACGATGATGATGATGATGGTCAAGATGGTGGTGGTGGTGGCAGGTGAAGAATTGGATGTAACTAGGATAGTGGAAGATGGAATGGTGGTGGCAGCAACTAGAACAAGAGCACGGCGACGACTCCCACCACCACCAGCACCACACTCTGACGAGCGGATGGGTCGGCGGATCAAGTCGTGCGCAAAACAAGTTCGTAGTCAAATCGTTGGTAATGACCCACTGAGAACACCTCAGAGCCAGTGGTGGCCCGATCACTGCCTACTCGTCGTCTACCTCATAGGCAGCCCACCTCAAGACGAAACCTATCTATCGTTGGTCAACAAGATCGTTGTCACCGCCAGCCAATAAGGTGATCGTCACCGTCGCCTGTCCGTCCCCCGTACTCGTCTAACAAAAGTAGTCTGCCTGTAGAGACACAACAGCTAACACCATAGAATCAGCAGCAACAGCAGCAGCAAAGCCACAGTCAGCACCAATAATAGTTATGATAGTCCTCTCGTTGCAGTTCCAATATCCAATTTCTATAGATACTAATCGATAGATGATATATATAGATGAAATATATGTGTGTATATATATATATATATATATATATATATATATATATATATATATTTATATGACCTCCATCCTCCTCCACCGCTGGCTGATTCCTTAACTAGCTAACTAACAAACTAATTCACTGCTAATCGTGTGGTGTGATACAGACTGGTTGGTTAGTAGCTTGACTGATTGGTTGGTCGGTGGCTGTTGTTGACTACCGGTGTGGCGACGGTGTGCAGAGCCAAGCACCACTGGTAGAAGAAACCACGTGCACGAACTTAGGAACTTGCAGATGCTGCTGCTGTTGCTGCTGCTGATGTTCTGCAGCCGATCGCAGCCTTCAAGCTGAATTTCCATAATAACAACAATAACAACAAAAACACGAACACTTTAGATCGTCTCTCTTTATCTGTCTCTCTGCTGCCGGTTTGTCTGTCGTTGACGCTCAACGACTACTCGTTAATCACTACGAACTGGCGGTCATTTCCTAAGCACTGTTGTTGTCGTCGTCGTTGTTGTTGTTGATTGCTGTTGTATTGTATAGTTGTTATCGATGCCGAAGCACCCTAGCAGTCGGTAGCAGTCGCCAGAAACCCCACAACAAGAGCAGCGCCACCACCGTCACCACCAGCCACCACAACGATTGCTGGCAATTGACTCGTGGCTCACGTGACTCATTCTGCACACCGCGATACGTACGGTGAATGATGCATCGGCGCTCGCTATAGCCTCGGTGGAGATGCACGTGCACAACCTGCACGTGCACAAGCTGACTTCGTAGACGAGGCGGCCAGACGCCGACGATGGCACGTAGAATTCCCGGGTTCAAGTCACGCGCGTGTCGCTTGATTTTTGTAGGAAAGCAGCGTCCGTTTAGCAGCGCGGGCATAGACAGCATCGGTTGCCTGCGGCAATGCCTAAAGACATGGCGCCAAATAGAGGATGCCACCACCATGCCAGTAGCGAAAACGCGGGAAGTGCGCACCAAATGCGCGGGCAATCTATGATATAATTGAGCCCATGAAATGTGCCCCTATACATCGTAAAAGCCACCACGCTTCAGACCACGCCGCCAGTCTTTGGTAGACCAGTTGGTGCCTTAAAGAGTTTTGCTTGTTTGCTGGATCGCATGGATAGGCATGCGCTCCTTCTTTTGTGGATTCTATTACGAACACCGCTATTCGTTTCGAGACTTTTTCTCAGCAGTAGTTCTTGAATACGCCATCGATGATGTTATACTGATGTTCTATACTTGTGTAACTCTTTTTTCTTACTCTCCATCTATATATCTATCTATCTGAGCTTCACGGTGTATTTCAACTAAATATGTAACCCCAGAAAAAACACAACCTTTATCTGTCTTAATAACTAGTGGAACCTATTTCGCCTCCACAGTTCCCCTGTCGCTGGCGGTTTACTCTGATGTAAGGAGTAGTCGGTGTATGCTATAGACGCAACTTTCTTCTGCTCTCCTCGCGCGAGTTTATTTGTTTCACGTCCCTAGTTTGTATGTTAAATGTAAATAAACATATGTGCATTTTAAAAGATAACGTGACAATTCATTTTATTTGTTTCTCTCTTGCTCTCGTTGCTGCTTTTCTAGCCACCGCTATCAGTTGTCGTATAAACTTTGATTCATGCCAATAAACTAACCTAAAGGCACGGACCTGTCAAGCAACCCAGACGTGCAGTAATTACATTTTGTAAGTAATTGCTAAAATAGAGAACCAATGACATACACGGCAGAGAGTGCATAGGCAACTCTCTCATCTCTAGCGTGCGTGACTGAAGCGTTAAGAATTTAGGATTTTCTGCGGCTGCCTCCTTAATATATGCGTAGTATTATGCCGAACAACAGCGCCATTCATCTAAGTGCTAAAGATTCGATACAAAGACAATTTTTATATGAAATTGCAAGTTCGCAAAAGTGATTCCATAGTGTAGCTGTATCATTTAGTAGTAATACGTGACGTGCCGCATACTACTTAGTTTTTAGCTCAGGCGAGCTTGACCATACCCTTGCGTTTTGGACACAAAAATGGTGACACTGTATATATACATTGTATATATATATAGCTGCATGTATGCACTCACACCCAATATGGCCATAAGTAGATTTGAGTTACTTTGCAACCACAGATGTCAGCTCCACCAATTTAGTACCAAAATAATTCACTAGAGATGCACGTTCCTCTGGACATATTGGTTGTGCGCGCGTAATGGAAAACCTTTTGAAACCTGGGCGTGAACGTTCAAAGATACGAAAGTAAAATTATATTTTTGCAAGCTCTTCTTAATATCACAATAGTCATTGCGCTAGCTAATATCGGGTGTATATCCGATATGCTCGGTTTTTCAATTGAAGAATACGTTCTCTCACAATCGTGCATTTTGTAAACGCATGTCGGAACAGCCACCCCAAAAATTATAATTTAAAAAAATGTTAAAAAAATATCCCACTCCTATACGAAGCATTTTCGCTCCCCCTTTCCATTGGCAAAAATGATATATATATATATATATATATATATATATATATATATATATATATATATATATATATATATATATATATATATATATATATATATATATATATATATATATATATATATATACAGGGTGCCCACGGTGCTGACTCAGCAGAACATTTCGAATAAAGAAGAAAGAGCAAAACGAATGCAATGTTATATGCGGGTCGAGGCTGAGTTCCCGAGAGGCTTCAATTAAATCAGCTTCAAGCATCGTCGAACAATCAATTTTGGTCCAATCGCTTCTATAGACGGTTCGACAGAAATGCTAAGAGCCCAGCCATGTAACCTGACGACAACACAATCAACGCAGTATCGATTTCCAACCTCCACCTTATATGAATGTTGCTTATTAACACTCCAAAATATCATCTACATGATACATGAAATAATATATTTTGATAATAAAATTAAGGTAAGACAAGGGTGGATGTTTAAACGTTGTATATAAAAGAAATGCTTTTGAGAATGACGTTTCCTTATCTTAGCTAGTATCTTAGCTGAGACACTCAACATGTATTTTAGCAGCTTAAAACAGTTCGATTGAGGAATGAAATTAGTTATTGATTTATTAATACATAAGTCAACAATTAAATTGACATTTCTATCTAGTCGAACAAATAAACTGTCACTGTAATATTCTGCATACTTCAAGCGTAGGATACGCAATAGTATTTAAAGTTCGGTATAGAACATATCTTTCAGTATACAGTACTGCCACAAAGCGAGAGCTAACACGTAGCGGCGAAACGCATCCGGTGCATCTGCCTATTTTAACAGCTGACTTAGTGATCTAAGAAAGAGTTTTTGGACACTCTCATTTACCCCCAAAATAAGAGAAATAAAGCTAACCCGACAAATTATTCCTTCTTCCTTTTCCATGTACTAAACTAGCTATCAGCCGCTTGAGCTGTAATGTATCGCTTAATGTATTGTCGTTCTGTGTCAGCTTGCTGTCAGCTTAAATACTAGTAGCACGAGCTAACGAAGTGGTTGAGACCGACAACCAAACCCATCGTTTACGCCAATAACGTCAACCACTATAGTCGTTTGCTGTAACGCAAAAACGGATGTCTGAATGAAATCACAATTGTGTGGTTAACACATCTACGTAGTCTACGCATCGTTAGGCTCAAACGTGTCGGCGGCCCCACAAATGACCTTATTTTTTGTATTAGCGTCACACTCACGAGGTGTACAACATCGGCATTAAGAATACCTGCACTCCCTATATGGCCACTAAACTTGTATCAGTTGTTTCTCAAGCTACGAACATTTAGTTAATTATTCTTCAAATAATTTAAGCTTTCCCTGTAGAGGGGTGCAGGTAGTTGGAACAGCCAATTCCCGCTCAAATGAAGTAATTAGATAGACGCAACTTGCTTTTAGAGATAGGTTCCGTATTTCGTATGTCTTAGAAATTGTTTGCGTTCTTACAGGTTTCTTGCGGCACCGCACTGTATGATGTGGCATATTTCAAACGATTAGACGCAGATGTAAAGGAACCGTTAGAGTGTAAGGCACAACAAATCCTATCTCCTCTGGCAGAGAGATGGATGGAGTATTTGGCGTGAAAGCTAATAAAAAACTTCATTTTTGACGAATTCTCTTCTAAACGACCGTGTCGCATCTTCTGGCCGGTCTTGTATATTCTTTGGAAGAAGCAGAATTTTCTCACGAACCCGACAGTGTGTTTAGTTTCTGTATAGGAGGACTGGTTGTCTCGCAACAGCACATTTTATGCTCCTATGTCGGGCAAAAACACTAGTGTCACAAATTGTAGTAATTTCGCTCTCACTCCGAAACAAGACTTCTCAGAGACCATGTTCCATTGGAAAAAATATTTGCTTTAACGAGCTCTACAATTTGTATATTCTATTATGAAAAATTTCTGCAACACCCTGTATATATATATGTATATGACCTCCTCATCCTCCTCCACCGTTGGCTGATTCCTTAACTAGCTAACTAACAAACTAATTCACTAATCGTGTGGTGTGATACAGACTGGTTGGTTAGTAGCTTGACTGATTGGTTGATCGGTGGCTGTTGTTGACTACCGGTGTGGCGACGGTGTGCAGAGCCAAGCATCACTGGTAGAAGAACCACGTGCACGAACTTAGGAACTTGCAGATGCTGCTGCTGTTGCTGCTGCTGATGTTCTGCAGCCAATCGCAGCCTTCGAGCTGAATTTCCATAACAACAACAAAAACACGAAGACTTTAGATCGTCTCTCTTTATCTGTCTCTCTGCTGCCGGTACACTGTTGTTGTCGTCGTCATCGTCGTTGTTGTTGTTGTTGTTGCTGCTGCTGCTTGCTTGCTGTTGTATTTAATAGTTGTTATCGATGCCGAAGCACCCTAGCAGTCGGTAGCAGTCGCCAGAAACCCCACAACAACAACAGCGCCACCACCGTCACCACCAGCCACCACACCGATTGCTGGCAATTGACTCGTGGCTCACGTGACTCATTCTGCACACCGCGATACGTACGGTGAATGATGCATCGGCGCTCGCTATAGCCTCGGTAGAGATGCACGTGCACAACCAGCTGACTTCGTAGACGAGGCGGCAAGACGCCGACGATGGCACGTAGAATTCCCGGGCTCAAGACACGCGTGTGTCGCTTGATTTTTGTAGGAAAGCAGCGTCCGTTTAGCAGCGCGGGCATAGGCAGCATCGGTTGCCTGCGGCAATGCCTAAAGACATGGAGCCAAATTGAGGATGCCACCACCATGCCAGTAGCGAAAACGCGGGAAGTGCGCACTAAATGCGCGGGCAATCTGTAATATAAAAGGAGGATATGCAAATAAATGAGTCAATGGTCGGTTGGTGCGACCCAGGCGTGTGTTATTTGAGCGAGAGAATGGCGAATTCGTAACGGTCGCCAGCCGGTCATGGGGGTGGTGGACACTACAATTTTCAATAATTTGTAAATTGTTTAAATTGCATTGATGTCAGGAGATAATTGTTTTAATATAAATAAATATATACACATAATGTATGACATCACTTTTTGTATGTTAGCACTTTGGAGCGAACAATTGTCTCCGCGTTAACGTGTAGTTGTTACAGGATCTCAAAAAAAACCCGATGCTCTCGAGTCTCCCGTGAAAAGGTTAAGGCTTCTGCCCACGCACTGGATCAACTTCAGCGTAAGCGGTCCTGGTCCTCCCATTGTTTCAAAAGCCAATGGACAAAATTGGTGCGGATAACCAACGCCAGAGTATTTTCTACATTTGTTAGCCTCTGCTAACCTAGACGGCTGATGACCTGCTTAATCCGCACCTGCACCAACCATCGAAGGGTCTAATGAGTCTGCCACCTGTATATAACCTACGACTACGACGGCAAAAATCAAACTCCAACTCTTCAGAGCTACAATACTCAGCATACATCCACTGTCAAGCTTATTTAAGTCAAGAATACAATGATAGCGTCTGCGTGGTGAAGCTAATCGTTTCGCGTGAGTTCCACAGTCTTTCACGTCCACGTTCGCCCCTACAAATGGTGGTGACATTTTGATAAACCTTACCTGTTGTGGCACTTGTTCAGACTTCGTGCAACCAAAGCACTTGATTATGGCCTTTGAAAAGCAACAAGGAAACGCACTGAAATTTAAACTTGACACATCTGGACTCCCTCCCTCTTTCCGGAGGAACTAACTACTATCAAAAGAGAGATAGAGGCCGACGCCCCGCACAGCCACGGTGGACACCCGAGGTAAGGGAGATCCGGGCCACATGCATTCAATTCAATTCAAGTGCTCCTTTATTGCTTTCAAAGGGTGGATAATTACATACATAATTATTCAGAAAAATCCTGTATTCAAAATATACAATGCACAATATAAGAGACATAAAGAACAATTTATATATATATATATATATATATATATATATATATATATATATATATATATATATAGACGTAATACGTGGCCTAAAATAGTAGCAACAGCACACACTCAGAAATATGTATATATATCTGTTGTGTCTAGGCATATTCAGGTAGACACAGCTGTCGGCTCGACGCTACACTGTTGTGTCTAGGCATGTTTAGGTAGACACACGGCTGACGGCTCGGCGCCACGTGCTGGCAGACGTGCAGTGAAAAGAGTAAGCACGAGAAGGTACGAGAAGCGTACAGACGATTCGATAGAAACGTCTACTCGGACCGAATCGATTCTACCACATTCGAGAACAATCTAAGAGGCAATAAATACAGCTGACACAGAGTCAGCAAGCCACTCTACAGGTGGCAGCAGGCGATCGTGTCTTCATTCCTTACGTACTCGGCTAGTCTAAGTTCAATAGACTAGTCCTCCGGTCAGAGTGTGTACAGTTCACGTACATATTAGTGGCGACGAAGTGGTTACGAACTGACTGACCTTCCTTTAAGCCTTACTTCTACTTTCAAGATCGGCAGGGTGCCATAGTTCAAACGGCAACAGGTTCACCTGCTACGTCTAAAGGACGTGCCTGCTACTACTACAACTTCTACTTCTTTCGGCAACAACATTGCTACAATTTCTACTACTACTGCTTTCGGTAACTACATCGCTACAGCTTCTACCACTACTACATCTTTCGGCAACTACAGCGCTCAGAAGAATTCCACGATGGAACGAGACGGAAGCATCAGGGAAAACCGAGCACTGCCACAGTTCGAGAGATTCATGAAAGAAGAGATGCCGTGGTCTACATATCGGTGTCGCTTCCGTGAATTTCTCGAGCTTAACGAGTACCCCGAGAGCAAGCGTGCTTTAGGTTTGCTAAACCACCTCTCGTCCACAGTGTACCAGAAGCTGCGGGACCAGATATTTCCAGAGGAGCCATCAAAGAAGACATACGAAGAACTTCTGGCGGCCTTGGACTTTTTCTACACAAGAGGTACGTCAAAATGGGTAAAAAGAGTCGAATGCCAAGCCCTAAAACAAGAAGAAGGTGAACAGATTCAAGACTTCGCGCGCAGGTGACGAAGAAACGCGGAAGAATGCGAATGGCCAATGGAATTCCTGACGACAGTACTGCTAGTACAGTTCATCAGCGGTGTCAGGGACGACCATGTAAAGGATCAAGTTTTGCATAAGGCAGATACTTTCAAAACACTGGACGACGCAGTCAAAGAAGCAGAGTCAGTGTTCGTGCGTAAAGAACGGTTAACACACAGCAGCGGGGAGCCAAGCTGCCTTGGAAGAAGCAGCCGACGGGTTCAGGCAGTAAGGACAGTACAGCTCCGGCTCGCTCTAGACAGGGCCTGATGCCAGGCCACTGCTATCGCTGTGGAAAGCCTGACCACAAAGCTGACAAGTGTCCGCATATTAAGTCTACGTGCAATTCATGCGGGAAAACCGGACATCTTAAGACCGTCGGTCAGCAAAGACAGCCCGGTGGTAGTTCAACCAACAATTTCAAAAATAAGAAGAATGGAGTCTTCGCCGTACAAGTTGAACCAACCTTAAAGAAGACTTCAGGTATGAACTTTGTAAAGCCAGTACATACAATTCGAACAGTGAGACCCGATATCGACCCGTTACTCGTAACAGTCGAGATCGAGGGTACCAATGCTACAATGGAAGTGGACAGCGGCTGTGGAGCCACTGTGATGCCTCTTTCACGTTTTTCGGCTGTTTTGCCGAAATTCATACACCATGCGCCAGACATTACGTTAAAAGTGGCGAATGGCAGTGAAGTGAGACCACACTCTTTTGTGGAGGTTCACGTGAAGTACCGCAATATTACAAAATTATTGCGGCTGTACCTGGTCAACGATCCCCAATTTCCAATGTTATTCGGTCGTGATTGGATAAAGGCGCTGGGATGGGGACAGCTCGAAGTTCACCGTGTTGGAAGCGAAGCTAGTGATTTACTTTCCGCATACCCCAGGCTCACTCCGCCAGGCATTGGCACACTACCGGCTGTACACGCACTTACAGTCCAGTTCAAGGATCAGCCGATCAGCGTGGGGGAGTCTGTGGCAGTCCGAGACTACAGAAAAAAAAGACAAGTGGTGTGTGTCCAGTGTCGTACAGATACTTGGAAGAAGGCACATGCTAGTGCAGTCGCCCGAGCTCGGCACGGTGAAGAGACATTTCGATCAAGTCCGAAAGACGGACGTAAAAAAGGAAACAGGCTATACATTGCTCAAGCATTTCGACGGTACGGTCGACCATGGCGACAAACAGCCAAAACATTCAGAGGTTGCGAGCACGGGACCATCTTCTACTGCTAGGTTAAATACTTCTCCGGCGCCAGCACCGTCTATAAAAGAGGAAGCAGAATTCTCTACCGAGCCAGCTACATCAGCGGATCCGATTACGTCGACGCCGTTACAAGAGCCTACAGTTCTACGACCAAGAACAAGGATAGATTATCGAAAGATGGCCGGGCGAAGCCGTCGTCATACATAGGTCTAACTATTACTACATACATACAATATTACATATTGCATAGTTAGCGTGGGGGACTGTTGTGTCTAGGCATATTCAGGTAGACGCAGCTGTGGGCTCGACGCTACACTGTTGTGTCTAGGCATGTTTAGATAGACACACGGCTGTCGGATCGGCGCCACGTGCTGGCAGACGTGCAGTGGAAAGAGTAAGCACGAGAAGGTACGAGAAGCGTACAGACGATTCGATAGAAACGTCTACTCGGACCGAATCGATTCTACCACATTCGAGAACAATCTAAGAGGCAATAAATACAGCTGACACAGAGAGTCAGCAAGCCACTCTACAGGTGACAGCAGGCGATCGTGTTTTCATTCTTTACGTACTCGGCTAGTCTAAGTTCAATAGACTAAGTCCTCCGGTCAGAGTGTGTACAGTTCACGTGCATATTAATATCTATATATATATATGGACGGATGATACCAAAATACGTTCCAAGTGTACTACTAAATCCGTCGAGATGCATATATGTACATAATACATACATACATACATAATGCATACATGTATATGACACGATCACGTTGTGTCACACGAACCAAACTACCGCCAGTTTTCGACCATTCTTCGTCAGCCATCCAGCCAGGTACTTACTACTTACTACCCGTATGCTCTCTGCAGAGAGCTGCTCCGCCTCCCGAAAGATGCAGGCCATCACAGGCGACGCGCAAAAGCCAGGGATAACGGCAGCCTGCCTGTCTGTCTGTTTGCTTGTTGTCTGTTTATTGCAAGTTATTCCTTCTCCGGGGGCGGTGATGACGTTGCATTTGTCGACTACAGACCGATTACTTTCGTTGCCCCGCTCGAGGCGACCTGGTCGGTCCTCCTCTACAACGGGCGCGTGTGTCCGACGAATGTGTGAAGACCGGAGAAACACCGGACACATCTCCCTATACTGAATGTACGACGATAGCGGTCGAAGAAAACGATCAAAACTTCAACCTTTTTAGGTTGGCTGTCTCTCAGCCAACACCAACACACACACGAACGTCGACGAAATTGCTTTCGCATTGCTTCGTAAGGCGGACTCCAAGTAAGTACAAATGTGTCGGCAACGACCGGGATTGAACCCGTACTGCACCTACGTGTCTCCTTCGGTCGCAAGGGGCACACGCAAATGCATCATCACGCCACCGGGCGGGCTCAACCAAACAAAGATAAAAACGACCTACCAGTAACGAACCGAACGTATGAGATCAAATCAGATCAGAGGCTTTCCGTTCAGCATCTCTAGCCACAAACAAAGGCGCCTAGAGCGCTTTTAGCCGGTCATATGGCTAATGGCCCTAGCCAGCCAATGTCCCAACACACCATATGTCATCAACCAGATCGCGCCGCTGGCTGTCATACGTACGAAATGCATGCATGTTCTCCCCTTCCTAAGCGAAATCAACAAAACATCTAAAATGACTGATTGCTTCTATTAAAAAAAAGCTTCTGACTATTACAAAGTTACTTGATATTTTTTTTACCCGTTACTGCATACATCTTCTATCATTTAATTGATTATAACGGTGTCAACTTTTCTTATCTTGTAAAATTCCTGCAGTATTTCGCATTATCATAATCATCAAGTGTCCGGAGTTCGCTTATGGCCTGGATATACTACCTATTTTTTTAATCTTTTAAAATTATTTGGTACTCAAGCAGTAACGTTATATTGCTTGGTAGTTTGTATAATATCGCATATTATATAGTTAAAATGAAGTGCCCTGATTATGCTGATGGCCTAACGCTATACTCCCCAGTTTTTTTTTATGTATCTATTAGTTTCTCATACAGTAGGGTTATATTGTTCCCTAGTTTGTAGAATATAGCATCAAGTTCTATCATTAAATAGCAAAATGATGAACAGTTGCCGACGGCTACTCAATTGGCAAATTACAGCGAACACGAACTTAACGTGGCCAAGTCGCATCTCTAGTTGTTAACCTTACTACTTGCTATTTCTGTTTATAAGAACCGCCTTTATTTATTTATTTTACAAGAACGCATAGACTGTTTGCGTGGCTCTAGCATTTTTTTAGTTAAATAGAGATCGGTTTCAGAGCATGTATTCAACGCAAGTTTTGTAAGGCCTGAATCTATAACCAATAAAGTCGCAAATACATATAAGAAAAAGTGCGGTCAAAGAGGAGAACCTTCGAAATCGTTTGGTCGGCTGAGACGTGTCGTCATCGGCTGATGACCGATTCAACGGTTGAGGACGTTGAAGTTTTGGCGCGGAAGACTGTCGTTGGTTGTGGTCGGTGAGGATTGGTTTCAACCGCGCCACAACGCGCAGACAGTGTAGGTGCAGGGCTATCTTTGTTGTACTGCCTAGAATATCTATATCTCACTGCGCGGAAGCTATAATTCTACCAAAATGCTTTTTGACATTGCATTTCTTACCATTATGTTATTACCTACTAAATGCCTCTTGCCCACTATCTACTATTTTACAAATATATTCGTTAGTTTCACTGTTACTATATAAGCTGCTACGAGAAGAAATACGGAGACACGCGGCAGGGCACATAACGCAGGCTTCCGTCTTCAGGCAACATCTTGCTAGACCCTACAGTGCAGCTCTAATCGATAGGCGTGTTACTTACTGCCTATCGAGTGACTTGATACTTAAATAGATTATGTTGCTGTTCACTTAATATTGTCACAATGTCCATGTTTTATGTTACGCATTGATAAACCGTGCCTGTATCGTCTTAAATGCAAACACTGACTGGCAGAACATGTCGTTGTGGTTAACGTTTAATAAGCCGTTTCTCAACAACTGTGAAGGCGCTGAGTAAACGCCACCACAAATCAACAACATGGCGGCGTAGCATTGCTCCAACTATCACCAACTTATTCGCGTGGTGCGCATCCTATTTGCTAAAGTTATTGCCAGGCGGTTTGATTATTTCTCGGTGCATTGGTGCTTTTTAGTCTCTCTTTACGTATCATGTTGAGTCTGCTGTTAAATACGGCGTACAACAACTAAGATTGTTTACTACATTATTGATTACTTCTAGCGATCCTACGTCTCCCTTTCTGCTTCTCATGGGTGTAAATCCTGCCGAATTACTGCGTCAGTCACGCGATTCCTTCAAGACACATACATGTATTACATGTATATATTGTACATTGCAAACAGGACCCTACTGGCCGAGCAGCGAGTATGAGCAGCCAGCTAATGAAAGAAGCGAGAGGAAGCGTTTCAACCTGGCGACCGTAGGTAGAGAATAGTAGAGGGTAGCTCTGAGAGAGAAAAAATCGCGATGAGAGAGAGACAGTTCTAGCTAGATAGAGAACAACGAATTCGTGAGTCTGTCAGCCTTCATTCTCATTCATTGACGACACGAATAGGCGAGATGGTGCGGGTGGGCGGGCGTTTTTGCATCTGTGTGCCGAGATGCTTTGACTTTTGCCGAGTTGCTTTGACCCGCTGTACAGTACGTAATGAGGCGTGCATCCAAAATCTAAGTACCCCGTACGCAAGAACTCTGAAATTGTACGTCATGGCTGTACAAGGTTATGCGACATGCACTTAGGAGACTGAAATGACGTCTACATTTTACGGGTACATTCTTGGGAGCTAGTTAGTTAAACTATAGAAAAAAGCTGGCTATTTTGATTCAAATACTTGTCTCCCTGGAGAAACTGGGAGACTCTTTCCCAAACAGATAACGGCCATGGCCAATCGATACGTGGTCTCGAAAACGACACCCTGCAACACTATCTTTTGTGCAGCCGCAGCAAAGGCTGTAACATTGTAGAGCAGATGATAGTAGACACCAACAGACTGCATTTCACTTACAACTGACTTTATGGTAAATCGGCTGTAAAACTTATTTATATGAAACGGTACAACGTTTCTACTGGAGCATTTTTAACAGAGTTGACCTTAGCAGACGACTAAGGTAGAAAATTACCGCTTTCCTAATCATCTTGAAATGGTGCAATGCAATTTGTTAGTTCATGAGGCTCCGCGGCGTGCTGGCACCCCAAAAAGTGCCGAGACTCCGCTCGCTCTCAATTCGATTGAAATGTACAGTGGTTTGTGCTTGTTTCGTATAGAGATACGAGTTAATTAAGGTTTCACTCATTTAATTTTATTAAGAGGCTTGAGTCGACCCTCTTCCTTCGAGTGGTTGTTTGAGACGTGTCGTCATCGGCTGGTTAGGGTTGACTCCGTTGAGCCTGGCGTGGACGCTGTGGCCGTTGGACATGGTCGGTTAGGATTGATATTGTGACGAATTTGGTAGAATCGAGTTGAAGTTGAATATGTGGTAGATAAACGGATAGAGAAGAACACATTCCTGGAGAAACACAAAATAGGTTGAAAGTAAGCGTGGGGTTAAGGTAGAATTATTAGAGAGATACTTAACATTTATCAATCTGCTAGGACTTCTCTATAAAGACGGACACCACACGAATCACCCAACAGGTTAGAGAGAGACATCGGATGAAAATGAAATAAAACAACGGAAATTATGTGACGGGATGCTCTGTGTCATACATCCTGTTTGTCAAATACAATGGCAAACCCGAGGTAGAACATCTCAACTTAAATTACACTTTGGCGTTGTGAAAAGCATGATAATATTAGCATATTCTCATGCTTATATATATATAGTTTAGCTTTAACTCCAAAGGTCGTGTTAACCAAACAGATACAACCTTAATATCGTTTTCTGCTGCTATTTTCCTTCCGTCTAGCCTTAGTGCAAAATTAAAATCTGCGTTATCCACGCTAAGGCAAAATTAATGTCTGCGTTATCTACGCTGCGTTTATGGGTCTGATTGTTAGTTATGAGCAAAATTAATGGTAGCTCCGGAAGCCAACCTTGATTGCCAGTTTTCAGATGTGTGGAGCTTTCACAACAACAATTTTTTCGTATTTTTTTTAAAATAAATATTCGTTTTGCTAGTAAGTCACCGCATTATAGTCTACTTACCCCTTAGCAGCCGCAATTCTTGCTTCTTCATCGGCCTGGGTTGGTACAAACCCATTGAAATTGATTCGTGGTAGGTTCTTAACGACTCCATGGCCTCTTCTGAATTTAAATCATCCAACACTTGACATTGGTAGATTCCGTGTCCTGTCGGGCGTTGAGAAACGAATGAATCATGCTATTGTTACAGGCTCCTTTGTTGTCTTTGCGAGTATTATTTCTGAATCCCTTTACTGTTGTTTTTCTGTTGAACTTTTTCGGGCCGACCCTCAGTCAACATTTAACGTCCACAGGTTTGCTTTTGCATTGCTTCGTAAGACTGACCCCATAAATACAAATGCAAGTGCAACGGTGGGGATCGAACCCGTCCAGCACCTATGTGTATTCTGCGGTTGCGAGGCGAACGCGAATGCACCCACCACGCCACCGTGCTCGGCCAACAACTTTTCCGCCTAAGCAACTTCGTCGTTTTTCGAGTATAATGAGGCATCGACTCGTGTGTATACATATATCCGAATATCTATCCTATATATCATCGAGTCCGACATAGTCGACGCTGTCCTATGGGGTTGAATGGGCGGTGTAGAATGACTATACGATCATTTAAACGCGAGTGGGCTATTGGCAGATGCCAGAGCAGGCATGTTGGATACAAGGATATAACGAGCTAAACATAGGGAGAAAGAAAGTACAAAATGTTGTGCTTGCTGGTTAGTGAATGAGTCAATTGAACATATTGTAAACTAATGTACAGTTTTGGGGTGAACCGTATGCACTTATTGTAAAGTTTGGTAGAACTCGGCAAGAAGATTTTTTTTCCCAATGGATGGAGGGGGCGGAAACGTCTTGTCTAGGAGTGAGAATAAAATTTATAATAGTTATTTTGCCGTTTTGACTCCTACATGGTTGTGCTCTACGTTTGCGGGAGAACATCATCATACAGGCGTGTTCGGAAAATTCTGCATAATCTGAGTGACACCAGACGCAAGCTAGCAAAAAGCGAATATCCAGATGAAGAGAGCCATACAGATTCGATATGTTGGTATGTCTTAAGTTGAAGCTTTCACGTGCCGAACAGTACAATTTTGCCATTACGACCAAAAATCCACGGCCAAAAGACCGTTCTCAGCAATATCAAATCCAATGCTCATCATTTCGTATCAAAGTGATGGTGCTGCGTTACGTAGTTGCCGAGTAGCTACGCTTTTTCGACAGCTATAGTTGTTGTGCTTCACGTTGAAGCTTTCACGTTAAAATGTTGGCAAAAAGTTTCCGCCCCTCTTTCCATTTGTAAAAAAATATTTTACCGCTTAATCTACCAAACAACAAAATATGCACCTAACTTTCTTATACACCCTATGCAAGCATGCATGCCTTTACTTGTGTACAAATACACATATGCCATTCGTGTGGCTAATTTTGCTCACGCACGCGTTCTAGCTAGTTATTTGTTATATAGAGATCAGGCTTAGAGCATGTACTCAATACACATTTTGTCAGGACCAAATCCATGATCTATAAAGTCACAAATAAAGCAGACGTAGTGTAGATACTCTCGATAACGTTAAAAACGTCGCCGGCAAAAGCTAAAACGAACACAGTTTTTCAGCACGCACTTACTATCCAGATTGACATCTGGAGTGTGACAAGTAAGCATGAGATTCGCAAGCCCTTCGTCTCTATCCGCTTTTTGCAGGCAATTCGATTCGACTAAGTCGAATTTGACCTTATGGGATTGGAGGCCGTCTTGTGCCGAGCTGTCCGTAGCGGCCATTTTGGCATGGCATACATGAAACAGCTTGAGTTAACCGCAAAGATACAACCTTAGGGTCGTTTAAATAACTGAACGTCTCGTTCGACGTCAGAGCTTACATAACAGACAGTTATGATAAATATTTAACACAATACTGCTGGCATTGTTAAAATCTGCTGCCTCATATCCGTCCGACTAGCCTTAGTGCGAAATTGATTCCTGCGTTATCCACGCTGCGTCTTTGGGTCTGATTGTTGGTTATGAGCAAAATAAATGGTAGCACCGCAAGCCAACCATGATTGTCAATCTATAGATGTTTGGAGCTTTGGCAGAGCAACAATTTTTTTCGCAATTATGTTTAGAAATAAACATTTGTTTTCCTAGTAACTCACCGCATTCTAGTTTACTTACCTCTTAGCAGCGGCAATCCTGGTTTCCTCATCAGTCTGGGTTGGTACTAGGCCCATTGTACCTGCCTCATGGTAGGCTCGTAACGACTTCATGAGCTCTTCCGAGAGTACGAGACGAATGACCCGTGCTATTGTTTTACGCTCTCTTGCTTCGTTTGCGATTTCCTAATCCCTTTCCAGCTGTTTTTCTGTTTAGCTTTTTCGGGCCGACCCTCAGCCAACATTTCATGTCCACGAGTGTGCAACAGTAAGGATCGAACGAGTGCATCTTTGTGTCTCCTGCGGTTGTGAGGCGCACACAAATGCACCACGCCACCGGGCTCGACCGGTAACTATTCCGTCTAGGCCACTTCGTTGTTTTACGAATATAACAAGACATTGATGAATGCCTAATATCTATCGATATCTTTCTTTAAACTTTCTCTCGGGCTGACCCTCAGCCACATTTAACGTCTACGGGACTGCTTTCGCATTGCTTCGTAAGATGGACCCCATAAATACAAATGTAATTAATGTTGCCACCTAATTTCTACAGGTATGTTGAACGGATGCAGCTGGTAAACCCGCCACTAAAGATGAAAACGAAGTGAGATCGCCGGGCAAAGTTCGCGGCTAGAGAGAATAGGTACAAGAGTAAACAACGGGCAAGAACGACGGTATCGGGAAAAATGGGGAAATCGAGGGTAGAAAAGTCATTTTGGCAAATGGAAATTGACGAGGGGTTCCAGGTCGAGTTTGGCAGGTATATATGGAAAGGAAATGTGTGAAATGGGCTGGGTAGAATGGGTATACGATAAATCAAGAGCGATATTACAAACAAAAAGTTGTGCCAATGAAAGGCAATTCAATAGTTGTTGGAAGATACATTCATGATATGGGTGCGTAAGTAATATATATGCTGTCGCTCTAAGCGCCCCTGATATAAAAGAGTAACATGTGTATTTAGGTATACATGACGAGCGAATAATAAATAAATATATATATATATATTTATATTGCGTTCGACTGACTAGATTACTGATGACTACTGTCACAGATGGACAGAGCGCGCCATACAATTTGAACAGACAGAGAGCGCCACACAATTTGAACAGACGGAATACAGATAGAGCATACGACACAATTGAGCAGACGAACGGGAAGCACGTAGAGTGCACGTTGTAGCACACGACGTTGTAGTAGCACGGAATGCCGCCAGGGGGCGGGGCGGTCGGCCGATATTTAAGCGGCTGCGGCCATGTTAGAATTCGCTCTTTGACTCGTGCCTTGCGACTCGAGACTCTCGTCGCTTTCTTCGCCGCCACGTGCGAGGGGCGCCATCCCCGAGTGAGTCAGAGCCGGCCCGTTACGGTGCCGTGATACAGATAAGTGCGCAGGGAGGCTAGGTGTGAATCGGCGTATTCAGGACGGCCGCGCATTAGTAACTGTGTGTGACATTATATATAGTATATATATATATATATATATATCGTTGTGTAACAGACACCGCCGTCGGTGTAGTGAGAACAAATGTGAGCTCCACCCACGCGAGCAAGATCAGTATCGAGAAATAAATACGAACGGAGTATTATATTATTCTTGATATATATTTGTTCTCGACAAATATATATCAAGAATAATATAATACTCCGTTCGTATTTATTTCTCGATACTGATCTTGCTCGCGTGGGTGGAGCTCACATTCGTTCTCACTACACCGACTGCGGTGTCTGTTACACAATGAGATATATATATATATATATATATATATATATATATTAAATATATTATATATAATGTCACACTCAGTTACTAATGCGCGGCCGTCCTGAATACGCTGCTTCACACCTAGCCTACCTGCGCACTTATCTATATCACGGCACCGTAACGGACCGGCTCTGACTCACCCGGGGATGGCGCCCCTCGCACGTAGCGGAGATGAAAGCGACGAGAATCTCAAGTCGCGAAGCACGAGTCAAAGAGAGCAATTCTAATATGGCCGTAGCCGCTTAAATATCGGCCGACCGCCCCGCCCCCTGGCGGCATTCCGTGCTACTTCAACGTCGTGTGCTACGACGTGCACTCTACGTGCTTCCCGTTCGTCTGCTCAATTGTGTCGTGTGCTCTATCTGTATTTCGTCTGTTCAAATTGTGTGGCGCTCTCTGTCTGTTCAAATTGTATGGCGCGTTCTGTCCATCTGTGACAACTACGTAAGGCTAATCTTCATTTCAAGATCCTTGACGGATCAGCTAGAACTAAACAAAATCTCTACCGGAGAGTGGCGTTGGACCAAACGCTTGAGATGATCTTCTGTATGCTATGAGAGGACTGCAAACGAGAAAACTTTTGCGCGATCTTATGATTGATTGACAGTTTCAGGCAGATTGGCATAGATGGAGCTCTTTTGCGAGTTGATATTTCCAGTGTCTTCGATGACGACGACACGCTGTTGGTGGAGGGACAAAAAAGCGGTGAGCTTGAGTTAACGCCGAATATTGGAACTCCTTAGGGGCACCCACTGAACTGCATCTGGTTCACGCTGCTTCTTGCCGATCTTGTTCGCTATGTGCGTCTCAAGAGTTTCAACGTGCCGTGGTAGTAATGTATGCTGACGACATGTCAATTGCTCACCGTAACATTGGCGCGCCATCTCGCGCATTACCGCCATGGTTTGATGAAAAGTTAAGCAGGAGGCCTGATGAAAGTCGACAGATCAATAGTGATCAATAGTGTCCACATCGAGAATGTTTTGATAATCGACACTCTAGACTCTCTTTACAGGTTGGTTAAAGCGCCTACTGACCGGGGTATACCCGGAAGTCGAGTCACAACAAATATAGCTGCAAATCGGATTTGCAGTCCGATTTAGACTATTTTTTCCATAGACAGACTGGGTAAAATATACAATAGTGTGATCAATATTAGTACAGCCTCATAATGAAGTTAGTAATGACAAATCGGTTAGTATATATATATATATATATTCGCATGATTTATTTCCACACCAGATTGGGTCAAAAATTGATCGCCTGAATCAAAGTAGGTCATACTGGTTTGTCGTAACGTCACCATAAAAAGAAAGCCGTCGTTCCGATGTGAAAATAGAAATTCATCTAATCAACGTGTATTGTCTCTATCGTGGCGTAAATGTCTTTATTACCTTTAGAGACGTTTGTTTGCTCGTAGATTGAGATCAGTCGGACTAACGATAACTTCGCATCGTTTAGCGTTTATGATAATGCTGAGATGTACAAAAACGTAGGTTTCAAACCTATGGACGGAATCACTGTGTATTTTCTTCACACATCCCCTAGTCGGGGAAATTAGAAGACAATTCAGTTTCCAGAACCACCGGCGCATCAATATATATGTATATCCACGTCTGGTGTGACAAGTTGCTGGCAATGCTTAGGGCTTCAAGCGATCAAGCAAGTCAGTTAAATCGGTTTCGTACCTAAGGCGCCCATTAAATAGAAGTATACGCAATTCTTCGAGTAAGATAGACTAGTTGAGCTCAAATTGTGTACCTAGTAATTGTGTCAATTCTATCTAATAGAAATGCTCTATGATGCCGATGAGCGTGCTTCACATTATAGCACATGGCGGATGCCGAATATCGCTACTACATATGTCGATATAGCGCAAGGACACAAATATATAGCACTATCTTTCACAATTTGTAAACCGCAACAGTGAGGAGGTGACAATGGGATGAGTGACTGTTTTTCTTTATAAAATACGTGAACATCAGATAAATGATCACCATGTAAAATATCACTTTTCTTCCTCTATTAACCGTCCCTACCAGCAAAAATATATTCCAGATTTCTTAGTACGTATAGAAATTCAAGTCGTTGGGTTCAATCCACACGCGATGGAACGCGATCTTTCGATTGCTTATGGAGGTGCGACTGTAAATGGCAGCCGCAAATTTAAAATTCTACAAATATGTTTGATAGAATAATTGCAACTTATGTATATATATATATATATATATTCTCTGGAGAGTCAAAGTAATACAGAGTGATGCACTTAAACCAATTTTTGCTAGGAGACGAAGAGATTCGGTCCATGATTTATTTACTCGATATAACCTACTCAAGGTGGATCAAAAATTTACACGCTGCGGGATTCTATGTTAGAATATCAAGTTGTACCCGCGGAGAGTACGTTTCCACCAATTTCTACCTTAAATTGTACATCAGCTGCCTAGCACGCCTGTGCAACAGCTTTCGCAGTGCTCTCAGTATTCTTGAAGACTAGTCAATACTCACTTGCGCACCGCCTACCCGAAGCTTGGACTTGCATTCCTAAAAATATTACATGCCTCACATCAAGGCGCCTCTTTGCTTGCGTAAAAGAATGGCTTTGATGACATGATGTCGCTGTTTGACCTGATGATTGACGTTGATTGACCTGATGTCGCTGTTTACTATATAGATGCTATATGAGTGTATCCATTCATTTACGCGTATATGTGAGAGCGTGTTGCCTCACTTATTGCTGTGCATTGTAACAAACTCTATAGTAGAAATGCTTGTGATAACGTTTGAAATTTAAAACTTGAACTTGATATATATATATATATATATATATATATATGCCCGGCGATTTTTCTATGCAAAACTACGCATTTACTATTCAGTGCATAGCCGGCAACAACCCGGAAGCTTGCTTTCGTATTAGCATTTGGCAGGATTCATGAAATCAGAAGCCAGATAAAAGCGTCTTTTTGTATGCACTCCAATTATTCACTCAACTCCACTATTACACTCAAAAGCGAGTGTGTCGACACACGATTTTTTACTACCTGACGTTTCATATCGTTGTTGAGTTCTGTATTTACTGAGGAAGAGCTATAAGCGAGACAAACTGAGAGATGGATTTATTATTCAGAATATTATGTGCTTTTCATAATTGTGTCTTGTTCACTTGTACTGTCTTTTTACGACTTTGTGCATATTTATATTGATATGAGAGGTATTATTTTCATTTTGATATGCTACGCATATGACAATGAATTCTTATCTTAATAACAACAAAAAGCTATATACATATATATATATATATATTTTTTTCCTTCTTTCTGTGTAATACATGATAATTATTTTGCGCATATCACAAAGGATTGGCTAAGCCATTGCGCCTAGCTTGTATTTTGACTACGACGTATTCGTTTCGTTTAGGCCAGACCGAGACTACTGCTGAGAAGTGTAGCCCGAACGGAAGCAGCGTTTCCTCCACATTATATGTCAAGGTCCAGACGCCCGTCTTGAAAAAGGACGACGACCAGCTATCAGACCGGATGACCACACTCTTTGTTGTTTTAGCAGACTTGTTTGTTCACAGATTATTATTATTATTATTATTATTATTATAAATTACTGGCGGCGTCTGTAGTGAGCTCGTCATCACATATCACATTGACGGATGACGTCCTACGTTTAGACGACGTCTACGAATGTGACCGTTCTGTTGGTGCGATACACAACGCAGCCACCGCTGCCACATTGTTGTTGCGTGTTGGTGGGTGCATTCGTATAGATAAGTGCTCCAAGTCATCCACCGCTAACTCGAAGTGAGGAGCGAAAAGATAGACGCGGTATGCCGCCCCGCGATCGCCTGTCTGTCTCATGACAACACTGTGTCCTGTCGTATAACTATATATGTTTTATATATATATATATATATATATATATATATGCTACAGAGACAAAAGAGCGGGGAGTACTACTGCAGCGCTTGTCGTAGAGTTCGAGGGGGACGCCGGTCGGTGAGAGGAATTTGGCAGGTGGACAGCCATCTTGGACTAGCTGAGTCGTTAGTTTTTGTGCGTTTGTGACACATTGTGATAACAGACAACATGGCAAATAAATTGCCGGGGCTATGTCGGTCCAAAAATAATATAATGATATATATATATATAATATAATATATATAAGATATATATAATATATATATATAATATATTAATATATATATATAAATATATATTTGTATTTATACATTTCATATATATATATATATATATATATGCGTGTCTGTGGGCGTGTACATTGATTGGTCATACATACCAATTGTGACGTACACTTACACACCAATACGCGTTAGTCATACGCATCCATTTAGAGCCATCCGTACAAGGTGGTTGGTGGTGGCGGTGGTGGTGGTTGTTGTGGTGACGGCGGCACACCACTCATGCGCGCACGTCGTCACGTCTCAAACATTGGTTTCGCTTGTTGGCTGACTGGCTGACGATCAGTTGTTGTTGGCTCGTTGCTGCTTTATCTAGCCTCATTCGCGCGATCCGGTATGTTTCGAAGTCGAAGCATCGAGGCCGCCTTGTATGCACGACTATGCACGAACGCATACTGGTCGTACATAGAGCACACGGGGGAACTGTCCGAAGGATACAACGTCGTCTGGCGACAATGAGACGATGGCAAACAACAGCAATAACGGCGAGCCGACGACGACGACTGACCATAATCGAGCATACAGGAAATGTGACAACAAGTGTAGAGTGAACAGATGACGGTGGAGGCCGCCCCGACGAGCGGCCGTACATATAAATATATCTATATATATATATATATATATATGGTAATAAACTAATGGTGAAACTTCCCGACTGCTCGTTCATGTTTAGTGGAGTTTTGGCTTCTGTCTCGCTGCATTCCCTCAATTCACTGTTTTCTGGATATATATATATATATATATATATATATATATATATAGTGTTGCTAATCAACTAAATCAATAATTGATAAATTATACTGCATTGCTTAGTTTGGTAAGTTTTCCTCAGCCCATTTTTATTTTGAGAGGCACACACGGTCACCACTGCAGGATTGTCCTCAACTGCAAATGTGGGCCGGCAGTGTGGGGCTCTAACCCACTAAAAAACAGTCATGTCATCCTTCCTCAGTCTGTTCTGTTGGCTCACTTTACATGTCTTTCTATACAAATCTCATATAAATCTCTCTCCCCTTGTTCCCTTTCTCTTCCTAGCGTTTGCTTCTACCAACTGCTCATACGTTTTGTGAGCTTATTATTATTATTATTTATTATTATTATTATTATTATTATTATTATTATTATTATTATTATTATTATTATTATTATTATTATTATTATTATTATTATTATAAGAAGTTACTTAGGAGAGCTGTAGCACATATGTGCATAAACCAAATTTTGGTTAATAAGCAATGCATTCAATATTATTATTATTATTACCACCAGACGGCCTTACTAGCCGAGACTGGGACCGCAATCGGCCGCTGGCATGGGACGTCACCGTCTCCGACACGTACGCCCTCGGCTATCGTGCACTAGCCAACGCGGGCGTCGGCAACATTATCCACCAACGGGAGATGCACAAACGGCGCTTATACGCGCATCTCCTTGAGGACCACGTTGTAATGGCGTTCGGCCTCGAGTCATCTGGCGTTTGGGGCAAGGATGCACTCAAACTGACAAAGGAGCTTGGAAAGAAGCTCTTCGAGGCCAATTATTACAGAAGGCAACGCCTTAGTTCACCCATCCTCAAGCAATATGTATTATAGCATATGTAGATCTATTCAAGTTATATAATTCATCATCAATCAGGCAGGTCTAATCTATCTGATGGTAGTTACGTGCTTGGACGCGTCGCACGACTGTCCCCTGTCATAAGTGGCGAAGTCCTTGCTTCGTTAGTTATGTAGCCACCAGTTCAAGCCGGTACACACACAAACTCCATCAATCATCACCACCATCACACCACCATCATGATCATCCGATCGAGCGTTCGGAATGAAGCCGAAACGAGGTCATTTCGATCTTGCGTTTTCGAGTCATTTCGTGTCTTGTGCCCAACCGTGCCATCTCCCCCCCCCCCGCCGCCTGCCTGCCTCAATGGGGCTCCTCTGTGAGGGCGCCCCTTTGGCAATCAGCAAGGCATCAGTAGCGCAGCAGCATCAACTCTCAAGCTCGTCGACCTCGAGGCGTGGGGAGCGCATCTTTGGGCCGCACGGTTTCGAGGCGCTTCTCCGTGCCGCTCCGTGCCACGCCGCCGTGGTTGACCACTCGGCAGCCCTGGCGGCCACAATTGCGTTGTTATTGCTACCGCCGGCTAATACAGTACTGTTGTTACGATGAGTGCTACGGTGCTCTAGCGTCGCTCAATACCATTGAGCCGATTACGGCGTGCCGGCCATTGTTGTTGCTATTGTCGTCGGCTAGGTCGTTCGCTATTGCGTGTCGTCGTTGTCTCTGTTGCTTCTGCCGGTCTTGCTTGCCGATCTCTCGCGAAGTTCGGACGCATTATTAAGGAGCTGGCGCTTTCGCATTCCATGCCGTTTGCATTATAGAGTAATGGCATTCGTTGGTGAGGCTAGTCACGCCAACCGACTAAATAATCGTATATATATATATATATATATATATATATATCTGGCATCTATCTTATTCAAACACTGAGATTCTATGGGCAGGCATCCTAAAACCGTGTAGGTATCCTTCTCGTAACGCTGTATATATATATATATATATATATATATATACAAAGAGTATTTACAACTACTAAATACATTGTATGAGTTGAGTGCTTTCTCTCTCGAAAACAACACCATTCTACAGCTCGGATAGTGCCTGCTTGACAGCCTGCTTGATACAGCCATCAAATTTTGCAATAAGACGCCAAATGCATGTGGTTTGCCCAAATGAAATTCAGCGGTGTTTTGAAACAGTTGGCGCTGTACAGCGTAAATAAATGATGTAAGAGTTTTTTGAAGGGCGGAAATCAATATCGGATCGGCCCAGACTAGATCACTTACATACCGTGATCGGCCCTGATTCTATTGCTGCTCTTAATGAAGAGATAAGAGATAATGGAAGAGTTGCAACTCGTTAAAAGTGTATAAGAGTGAGTCTGAATAAAGGAACGATGCAATCAGTCATCCACTAACATCTGCAGTCTATAATGCACGTGGGTCTGCAGCCGAAAATAGACAAGAAACAAGAATTAATTTTTTTTTACCTTGTCTAATTTTTATTGGGCAGCCCTCATATAAGAAGCGCTCCGTACTCGGTTAGAATGTCGCTAAAAGATTCACCGCAAAGGAGGGTAACTATTTCGAATGTTCTCAGCTTATTTAAGCCGCACTTTTTGCAACTTTAACGGTCATGGATTTGGGACCCTGACAAAACTTGTGCTGAATACATGCTCTGAATCTAGATTTATATGTAACTAATAGATGCGTGCGTAAGGCAGATCATCCACGCTAACGGCCTACGCATGCTTGTTAGATGCTTAGAATTCCTATAAGTAAAAAGAGCAAGCAATAATGTTAGACAACTAGAAATGAAGACTCGATCATGTAAATTCAATTGTTTAATTAGCGATTATGCTTAGTCCCAGATTGGCAAATTGGGTAGCCGTTAGCAACAGTTTTATCCTCATGCACGCGAATTATAAAACACAAGATAGGATATAGTTGACCCTCGATAAAAGCATTTTGTTTGTTGTTTTCATTTCCTCGAGGCGTTTGTTCATTGCAGATTTTTCGCGAAATACAAGAGGAAAAGACGCAGCGGTTCTCAGGATTTAGTCCACAACGTCGCCGGAGACCGCGCACGGTTGACACCTAACGCCAAACCGTATGCATAACAGACCATCCTGGGAATGTGTCCACAATTAATTGAAGCTGAATAAGTCCCTGTTGCTCCGCCTAAGATTCTCAATAGTTCCTCTTCCGACCATCGAAACGAAAAGTAGTTAGTCTACAGTTTTGCGGAGTATTTATTCGCTTGCACTCAAACGTAGTTACGTCCTGTGAAAGTGCCCTGTTACAAATAAACTTTTCGGGTAAAAGGGCGGAATCGAACTCTCTCTAAATACACGGAAACGACTCGAGGAGCAGCAGGGTGGCTGTCCTTTGACGTGGCTTCTGCGACCATTTTTTTTGTTCTGTTCCTGCTAACATGCGTCACTAGAGCCGTGAACCCATCTACCCCTTTTCAAGCAAGCTTGCTGCTTTTGATATAAAGTAGGCCAACCCCAAGGCAGTTTTGACAACAACAACCTTTTGAATGCCGCTTTTTCTCTAAATGGGCACTCTGAAGTGCCCATCAATAACAGAACAAGTGAAGCCGGCAGCCTAGTCACGAAGGAACCAACGTAGCACTTGGTCTCGAAGGGGTCGTCATGCTATGCAGGGGAGGCCACCGCACGCGAGAGTTCCGATACAATAAATAACGTATACAAGAGTGGACGGCTACAAAAACAAAAATGTTGGCCATGTAAGGCAGTAGGACAAACGTGGAACAGTTCTGCGAAACCGCAGATCGTGTTGCCTTACATAACGCAAACGCACAGAGCTCTAGTAGATCCGCAGTGACAAAACTGGTTACTACGGTTGTGGAAACAGTAGGCGCCTACGAGGTATACCTACGAGTAGAGACCAAATACGCGCTTCCGAAGCCGAAGCGCAACTTTTTCGAGTTGGCTCTCAGCGACCACCTAACGTCCACGTTGCTTTAGCATTGCTTCGTAAGACGGACCCCCATAAATACAAATGTGCAACGGTGGGGATCGAACCCGTGCTGCACCTATGTGTCTCCTCCGGTCGCGAGGCGCACGCAAACGCACTACGCCACCGGGTTTGACGTTCCAGCGATAACGACGAACAGTAAGCCGAAGAAAGAAGTAGACCACTCCAGAGCGTGCTATCAATGAGTTCCAGTCACAAGACTATAAAAAGACTGTAGAGAGGCACTAAAAAGAGTCTATGACGATATCTACCTCAACATGAGTTGTCAAAGTATAGGCGCGCACACATAGACGGCTATAGTCGGCTAAAGGAACGAGAGTGTTTTAGTTCTTATGGCAAACTAAACAAGGCATTCGTGACTGACTTAGAGCTGTCAAAAATCAAGCAGCGCATTTCACTGCCAGGGCTAATCTAATTGGAACGATGTTAGTCCATGATGTCGAGGCCAAGGGGAAGTCGGCACTCTGTTGCCCGCAAACCTCTCAATTTAGTGGCGTATGGCTGGAAAGGGCTGACATGCTGTGTTTATGTTTCCAGCTATACACGTGAGACATGCGTCTGTTTATATAATACGCATTATAACAAAGCCATAGTAACAATTCGAGGAAAATGGAATGGAATGCCTACGCCTGGCAATTACCGGGACCTACGAGCTACAGAGGACAGCAATTCGACGATTTGGTACTTCAGCTGAAGAAAATCAATCTTGCAGCAGCGAAGGCTTTAGCATAGTAGTCTAGATAGTCGTAGACGGAGAGAACGTCTACTAAGAATAGAGTCAACATGTTCTGATCCTAACACGCAGGGTAAACCCAATCCCAGGAAAGAGGGAACTAACATTGCTGGCACGGCAAGGATAGCCAGAGACGTGTTAGGCGTCCTGAAACAGTAAGGTGCTTCTTACAGTGATTAGGCAATTAAGAGTACAATTCTCTAGGCCCCGCATCGCACATTTAGAGGGCTGTTTGTACCGTTGGGACCGATATGTCACACACAATGAGATAGGAGGTCAAAGTACAACAGACCAATGTCGGTTCAGTCAAGCGCGATAAGAGTCTTCGTGGGCCACACATACGAGGCCATCAGAATCCTACTAGAGGCTACCATAGAGATGGAGAGCAAACGCACCTATCTTTTAACCAGAGTAGGGCCGCATTCGTTAATTTCTTAGAGCATAACTTGGCCCGAGGCGGTTGTATACCCAACTACGCCATGCCAAAAACAATACCTTCGAATTGTTCTAAATGACGGCGCAAACTGTTTTTGAGAGTCATGCAAATAGTGGGTTTTGCTAGGCTCGAAATTATTTCTAGTTGAGAAGTCGTACCAGCGTCCAGCGGCAGCCATATATTAAAGCAGAGAAAATGCATCCAGGCAGTTCCCGGGGGACACCAGGTCATCACAATGAGTGTCGGTTCGAAGGAAGAGAAACCTAGAGCTGACACAAGTTACGCAGTCATAGTTCAAATCATGCTATGATACAGACGGCCACGTATGCATACAAAGGGCAACACGCTTCGAAATGTAAAGAATAGCCTAATTAACTAAAATAAAACCCGAAGTATCTGCTGAGGTTAATCAACGGTTGGGAAAAGGCACTGAAGTCAGAAACCACGCATATGATATATTCTCCAACTAATTGCGGTCGGGCTCTCCCTAGTGACTCCCGGTCAGTTACATCTTAAACCGTAATGGCAAGAGGTCCAGAGAAAATATTATTTGGATTCTGCCAATTTAGGATTTATCATCTCTTGTTCTGCTATTTGTTTAAGTTTAGTAACTTTTCCGGTTTTGGTCGAAAATTTAGCTCTTTGTCGTGGAACCTTTTTAACATCAAATCCTTGTGACAGAAGGATTCGGTATGGTGCAAGCTTGTAAGCAAGTGCACCGTCTAAGTGTGTCGTCTTTTTATAATGCGTTACCTATGAACTCCTGATAAAATGAGTCAGCGGGTGACAGAGTGACCCTCCTGATTTCAAGTATTGTTTTTTTTTTTTTATGATAGACCATATATATATATTCAATTCAATTTCAATGCAGACGTGGTTTATTTACGGAACTGCATACATTCACATGCTTAAGTTCTCGTTATGAAAAGTGGTACAAGGGTTTGGGAATAAAAGAAGAAAAAGAAGAAGATAAAGCAGCAGATAATACCTATACCATATTATTGGCGATACTGACATACAAGGCAAAGGAGCACACTGAGTTATAACTTCATAAACATTATAACTCGAAATGACAGGTGAAATATATATATATATATATATATATATATATATATATATATATATATATATATATATATACATACATACATATATATACATATATATTTTACTTTTTTTTAGTACTTTTTGCAATAACAACTATACATTTTGCAATTGCCTTACATTCTTGCACTGCCAGTCGGGACATAATTACGTTAAACGGAACGTAAAGCCTATACATACCCTAATTTATTAGATTCATTATTAAATTGCTCAGTTCCTAGTCATTATTTGTCGTGTCGGGATCACCCCCCGCATGATGTGATTACAACCAATAGTTCACCTGCAATGTTTGCAGTCGGGCTGCTAGATAACTGAAAGCACATGGTCAGCAAATGATTGTTTGTTATGAAAAAAGAAGAAAAACATTTGCTGAAATGTTTCGAGGTCTCTACCTGCACTAGAGGTAGAAAGCAAATGGCCGCACTCACTAGCGATATTGCGCTGAAACTTCTTTTGTGCAATTGTAGCTATTTATCCTGATCCATATTTGTACTATGTCTTGATAGGGCAGACGTTACACTTGGTAGGGATAGTATATTTTATATAACTCTTGTCAATATGGACATACATATGCTGGAAAAATAAATAACTAAGTGGTCATAGGCATGGACACATGCAAATCCAAATCCTGGTCTCGTATTTGACGGTTAGTGATGCTTGTCTGCAATAAGTCCGTACACCTACCACTTGACGTACGAATGAGACATTGAACAACACACTGCTTGAAATAATAATAATAATAATAAAGTATTTTTATGTCATGTTATGCTAAAATGTTATGCAAGCAGTGCACAAAACATATACGATATTATGTCAATATATATAAGATACAACACACGTGTCACAATAACCACTCTATGCAGGTTTATTAACCACCTATAGCGTAGAGCAGGGAAATCACCGTCAATTACATATATAAACTTTGTTGAGTTCACGAAACTCTCAAGTCTTAAAGGATGATGTGGTGAAATTCATATTATATATATATATATATATATATATATATATATATATATATGTTCGACAGCGGGCAGACCGTTCTCATCGCCGAACAAAAAAGGTTGTTGCTACCCTCTGTTATTTTGTTGACGAAAATTGCTTCTATTGTTTATGCCGATTAGGCAAAATACTTTATCAATTGTTTCTTAAATTGACTGGAAAAGCATATTAGGGTACATAGGTACACAAATTAAAGCTAATGTGTGAGATTAAAGTCTTGTTTTAACTTTTTAATTATTTTCATCTCGTTTGCGAGAACAGCCACTTTAGATGAGACATGCGTTTTGAAGCAAAATAAAGGAAGACGTTTCAGTTAAGACGCATTGTCGTAGAAAAATGATCCCGTGGGTGATGCTAAGGGAACGAGCGATTTGTTTCCGCACCCACGTTCTGATTATATTCTCGAACGGTGTATAACAGACGATTACGTTGTAATAAGTTGTTACGATGATTGATCTATAATAATTCTGCGCTACTAATGGGGTAGATTCACCTTAAGGTCATTGGTGCAAAATGCATGTATTGCTCAAGGTCAACGATTCAGTCTGTTGGACAGTTTTGTGGGAAATGTCCTTATTTGGCCTCTCAACACGTGTGCGTTCTTTCTGTCGATTTAAATACGTCAGTTGTGCGGGGACTTGGTCGTACCCACAATATGATATCTATATACACAAACATTTTAATAGGCAAACCGACACTCATGTGAACTACCTATTTACCCTCGAGTTTTTCAGACGTTATTCAGATGTTATCCTGACTTATTTTTTTTACAATTTAAATTTATGTACATGTAATCATTGTAATTAATCACTAACGGTGGGAACATGACAATTGGGTTCCTGCGAACGTGTGCACAATTACGAAGGGTCCAATGTAGGAACCAACCATCTCTGGAGGGTTCCCCGAACCGAATTTACAATTTAAATATAATTTCTCGAGTTGGCTCTATACAATGAGAACGCTAGGGTTATTATTTACTTTGGTTGTTATTATTTGGGATAGACCGACTTTGAAACGAAACAAACTGTACAATTTTTGGAATTATTTATAGCTTTCCCAAAAAAATCGGGAAACAGTGCTGACTGGTTCGAACTGCTTTGTGTGTTTATCCCATCGTCTGCAGGCTTTGTGATTTAACATGTCCACGAGCGTATGTCGCCTGGTCGGCAACATCGCATAGTGCGAGCGACCTTTATGAATGGTTTCACATACATGGCACAGCGGGTGTTGCTGCGGATATGCCGAGTATCGCATCCTCCACGTATAGTATTGCGCGTACTGCGTGAAATTTCTAGCAATCTCGTCTAAGCGCAACGCGAGTTCCTTTGGTGCTAGGTTTGAGGCGTCCACAAACAGATCGAGCCCATCTACGAAAGGTTTTCGGGGCCCGGAGAGGACGACCGGTATAATTGGGTACTGTAGAGTGCGGAAAAGCTTCTCCGTCACGTAATCGGGGCAAAGCGAGTTTTCAAACGCCAAGTAGAACATGTACTTGTTGCTAATTTCCCACATGCACGAGTCAGCTGCAAGATTCTGGCATCTGTGGTTCGCCGCACCTGCCGTGCACGTCTACCGGGAAGTATTGTCGAAGTTCGTTCACATAATCCTCTCTTCCGCCTTCAGTCTTGCAGTTGCTAACTAGCCACGCAGCCCCCACTTGCGAATAGAAACGCTTTCTGAGATCAGGCATGTAGTCTTCGATGTGGCTAAAGTTGCCTCTGTGTTCCTTCACGATATAGCCGTACGGGGCGTAAATATCCGCGCTGTGCCGATAGCTCAACTCGAAGTCGAAGAGGTTTTCGCCTCCCTCGTACACTCGAATGGGTGAATTGTGTGGTGCCTCATGATTCCACAGAATCCATGGCTGGCGAGCGAACTTCTGCAAAAGCAATTGAAAGCCCTTGGTTTTAAAACAAGCATCTTGTTCAGTTTGGGTTAGTCTGCAACTGTACTGTAACTCGAATCCAACATTTCGGCGTTTACTGAGGTCTTTGCGTTAAATCGACAACCCACGTTTAACTAGTCAGTTGGGGTCCTACTAAGCGCACTAAGCGCGAGTGTTTTATTACCAACGTACAAGCACAAAGCGGTACAGACCTTTCTAGGCAGATCCTGTAATGAGACGTCTCGCGCGTGAAACAGAAGTACTGACGCCTGTGGCATGAGCTGCCGCTCATCAGAAATGTTGCACGTGATCTCTTTACCAAAGCAGGTGAGATTCCTGAGGTCTCCCTTGAGACGCTGCTCTGTCACCGTCTCTTGCCATACGGTCGTCCACAGCAGGATCAGGGGTTGATTGCCATCTTCAAACGCTCGCGTGAGGATCTGCCGATGAACAGATATATTGTAAACAGTACCCAGCAAGCAAGAGACACAAAGAGAAGCGATCCAATCAGCCCTAAATCGAGTAAGCACGGAACGCCACAAATAGTGCGAAAGCCGAACAGATAACCTACAGTTATTTGTCATGAATGCCGTTTGCCTGACTTGTGACACTCTTTTGCCAGCTATCCCTTGGGCCCGCAAGCGTCGCGCGCAATATATGTGAGATGTGTTCAAATGAAAAGGTTTTGCGACACTGTGGGTGTAATTAAAGTCTTGATTTTACCAAGCAATTACCAGTTATCGCAAGTACGAACCAGAGGCCTTAGCACAACTATACACTGTTTTACGAGCCGAATGATTTCCTGTTCCCAGAATTTTTGCGGCTGTCACAAATGCCAGTGTTCCACTGTGTCGTTCAGTTCGTGTAATTCGAGTTGACCCGTGGCGGCGCGACGGTATACCGTTCCAACTTTACCGTTTCGTTTGCGGAATTGGCAGCTGTTTGCAATGGAGGACAAAAATACGCTAATTTTCGACACATTATGTTGTTCTCCTACCGTGAAGGCATAAGTGCAGCGCAAACAACACGGAAGATATGTGCAGTCTACGGCGAAAACGAAGTACACAAATCCACAGTCGAAAAGCGATTCGCCCGTTTCAAAGCTGGGAACTTCAATCTCGAAGATGAACCGAGGTCAGGACTACCCAATGTTGTGGAGACCGACGAAGTCATAAGCCTGGTTACTTCGAACCCAGGTTTGACCATAAAAGAAATTGAAGATGTAACGGGAGTCTCCCACGGAATTGTTTGGAATCGCCTCCATGATGCAGGTTTCTCGTGCAAGCGGAATATCTGGCTACCACACGACCTCAATGATAGGCAGCTTGAAGGGCGAGTCGATACCTGTCACGCACTCCTCCGGAAGAACTCGAATGAGCCATTTCTGAGGAGATTAATAACCGGCGATGAAAAATGGATACTCTACAGAAACGTAACACAGAAAAGAAGTTGGGTCCCCAGAGGTTCTCAGGCCGCAGCTATCCCTAAACCCGAAATTCATCAGAAGAAGGTTATGCTGTGCTGCTGGTGGGACTGTAAGGGCGTCGTGTATTTTGAGCTGCTTCCAATGGGTCAGAAGATCAACTCCGTCGTCTACTGCAGACAACTCGAAGATACGAAGGCTGCAAGTAGCAACGAAGCGCCCGGAATTGTCAAACAGGTGGGGCGTCACTTTTCAACATGATAAGGCGACACCACACAAAAGTTTGGCCACCCGGCAAAAATTGGCGGAGTTTGACTGGGATGTGCTGCCGCACCCAGCTTATAGTCCCGACCTCGCACCATCTGATTATCACTTGTTCAGGTCTCTCCAGAACTCCCTTGATGGCACAACATTTGAATTTTTGGAGGCTATAAAAAATCACCTCACTCAGTATTTCGACGAGAAGGACAAGACGTTTTGGGAGAAAGGAATCATGGATCTACCGAGGCGATGGGCGAAGGTTATCGAACAAAACGGTCAATATATCATTGAATGAAAATACTGTTGTCTGCATAAATAAGGCTCTTTAAAATCGGGTAAAAAAGCCGACGAACTTTTTGACTTACCTAATATATATATATATATATTTTTTTTTTATAAAGGTAACTGGTAAAATGCGTTATGCACACCGGGCGACGTTGTTAAAGCCTCGGTAGTGTGGGACTCGCACCCACTAAAATCCAGTCGTCCTCTTTGCCCCTTGACGGGGGGTGGCCGCAGTACTGTCTTCTCGAGATTACTTCGCCTGGCCACTCTTCTTGCCATTTAGGCTGCTCGGCTTTGTGCGGCGGTTATTTTCGCCTCAGAGATACCTTGTGCGAATCTTCTTACTAGAATCTAGGATTTGTGATCTTTGAGTAGCGCCTCTACAAGGGCCTGGCATGTCAGGGGGTTCTGCAGTCTTAGGTTCCGGGACAATAGCTCTCGCTCAGTGTCGAAGAAGGAGCACCGCTCATAGCAGTGCCTAACATCATCCGGCTCCCCCGAGTTGCACATGCGGCATACAGGGGAGTCAGTTTTACCGATGCGGTGTAGGTACTGCTGAAAACAGGCACCATGACCTGTTAACAGTTGCGCGAGTGGGTAGGTAAGCGAGTGTTTAAGGCTGTACCATTTTTTAAGATCAGGAAGTATTGATCTTGTCCAATATCCAGGATGGCCCGGCTGGATTGCTTCCCATTGCTGGCTCCATTCGCTTAGTGTGTCAGTTCTGCTGACTAGTGTGCCCTCCGTCAGAACGTTACAGGGTTTCTAGATGCCAATTCGTTTACTCTCAATTCCCAGGGAATTTGTCTGGAGAGTACCTGTACGGCTGCTGTGGAGGCCGTGCGACTTGCTCGTGTTAGGTTAAGCGCCATAGGTCTTTGGGTCTTGTTGAGGAGGCGACGTGTTGTAGCTCTTGTAGTAGTGCGTTCCCATAAGGGTACGGCGTATAACATAATGCTGTCTATTACTGATGCTAAGAGTCGGCGCCGAGAGTCGCTTGCTCCTCTGGTCCGTGGAAGGATTTTCCGTAACTCTGCTGAGGCTTTGGCTGCTTTTTTAGCTGCATAGCGCACATGAGGTGTTCCTGTGAAAGCTCTATCCAGGATCACGCCCAGGTACTTGACCACGGGCGTGGGTGTTATTGGATGGCCTTCCAGGTGTAAATTTAGGTTGCGTGGAGGACGCTTCAGACCGTTTAGAAGGATTGTTTCGTTTTTTGTGAAGCCAGTTCGAGGCCAAGCGTGCGGAGGTGTTGTCGGATATCCGCCAAGGCTCCGTTGGCTGTGCCTTCGAGCAAATCCTCGTCACTGGCGGTAACGATCAGTGCCAGATCGTCTGCGTAGGCGATAGAAAAAACTCCCGGGGGATGTGGCAGTCTTAGTACTCCATCATAGGTTATGTTCCACAGGGTTGGTCCCAGTACAGATCCTTGGGGAACCCCGGCAGTGACGGCACCGTTATTGACTCAGTCAATAACGGTGATGTGCTGCCCAAAATAAGCTTTGTATTATCACAACCGTCCATACGAATTGTTTATACATGAGGTGAAAAAACATATATATATATATATATACATACATATATATATATATATATATATATATCTTTGGCCAAAGTACGGCTAGATTCGCACCAGGCCAAAGACGCTCTTTCTAAGCTTTTGTCTGAAATGCGAGCTATGCTTCTATTTACCTCCGGGGACAGTTCAAGCATAACTTGATTTCGGAACGTCCATGGGATGAACACGAGACTTGTGCAGAACGATGCCACAATCAGAACGCATGCCAGTCGCTTTGATGTAGAGCTCGGTCGAAACCGCTGTGCAGGCTTACACGACGCCATCTGCAATCACAAGTTTTAAATCATGGCTTTTAGCTATGTCTGCGTTACATACTTTTCCTGATATATAAATATATATATATATATATATATATATATATATATATATATATATATATATATATATATATATATACAGGGCATTACAGGAATATTTGATCAACGATATATGGAATTGTAGAGCTCGTTAAGGCAAATCTTTTTTTCCAATGGAACATGGTCTCTAAGAGGCCCTGTTTCGGAATGAGAGTTAAATTACTACAATTTGTGACATTGGTGTTTTTGCCCGACATAGGAGCATAGAATGTGCTGTTGCGAGACAACCAGGTTTTCTAGACAGAAGCTAAACACACCGCCGTGTTCGTGGGAAAATTCTGCTTCTTTCGAAGAACTCATAAGGCCGGTCAGAAGATGCTACATGGTCGCTTAGAAGAGAATTCGCCAGAATGAAGTTATTTTATTAACCTTCACGCCCAATACCTCAAAATCATTACCTTACGACCACAGCGCTCTAAACGAATGCGCATATCAACCATTTTGGTACCAAACTTATGGCAATGCGAGCTGTGGTTGCGGAGTAATCACGATTTTTTTGGTGGGATGTCCAGATCATGCGCATTTGCCTGAATATGTTAGTTTAGAGCGCTGTAAGTGGTCGTAAGGTAATGATTTTGAGGTATTGGGCGTGAAGGTTAATAAAATAACTTCATTTTGGCGAATTCTCTTCTAAGCGACCATGTAGCATCTTCTGATCGGCGTTATGAGTTCTTCGAAAGAAGCAGAATTTTCTTACGAACACGGCGGTGTGTTTAGCTTCTGTCTAGGAAACCTGGTTGTCTCGCAACAGCACATTATATGCTCCTATGTCGGGCAAAAACACTAATGTCACAAATTGTAGTAATTTAACTCTCATTCCGAAACAGGGCCTCTTAGAGACCATGCTTCATTGGAAAAAATATTCGCCTTAACGAGCTCTACAATTCCATATATCGTTGATCAAATATTCCTGTAATACCCTGTATATATATACATAAATATATATATATATATATATATAGATATATATATAATATATATATATATATATATATATATATATATATATATATATATATATATATATATATATAATATATATATATATATAATATATATATAATATATATATATATATATATATATATAAAGGGAACACACAGATCCGATCCCACACAGCCTATTTCGTTCCAGAGCGCAGGTCCCTATAAAGGAAATATGTGACATTGCGATAGAATAACATCAGAGTCTGTTTCACGTGCACATACATACATCTATCATGTGTACACAAGGCACATTGTGCATGGCTATCATCACAAGGATTTCACCAAGTTAGCGATCATGTCGTTGCCGGTTCTGCTCGCAGATATGCGCTAACTACCACGCAGCGAGCTGCCAGACCCATCGGCGGTCCTCCTTGCACTTTTTCGCCCGGTGGGACGGTCGTTAAAGTCTTCAAATTGTATATAATGAACTGTACAGTACTTATGAAACATCTTGAAATGCAATGTTATTGCGAAATAAACATATATATATATATATATATATATATATATACAAACATCTGTGATATAGTGAAGGCACCTTAATATTTTTACGTGGTTAGTTACCAAATGCAACGATAGTACGTACGCTAAGTAAACTGGGGAATGTAGACTCAGCAGGACGGCAACAACAACAACACGAGAGACTTCTAGACAATCCTCCGTCCCCTACGGGCTTGGAACTCATCCTGAGGCACATTTTCAATGTACTGAGAGCCGGACATGCTGATATAGCTAAGGTTTCCCGCACAGTTCTTGTAGCAGCAAGCATAGCCGCTGACTTTCAACGTTATGGGTTTATCGTATATTCTCAGTGAGCAGCGCGCAAAGAATATTTGATCGACAACAGAGATCAAACCGGCGACACCCCGGTAGATCGCAACCATGACTAGTAAACTATTCCCCTAGGCCACGCCGCCAACACAAATATATATATATATATATATATATATATATATATATACATGTATATATATCTACATATATATGGGAGGGATGAACGACAACACACGATGTACGTCTAGCGCGTAGCGCAGTCGAGCAGGAGCACAAGAAGAGGAGAATTTACTTCCATTGTCTATTTATTCACTCAATAGACGCTGTAGCGTCCTTTGTAAAGTAATAGTGGTTGATACGATGGAATCGAATCTTTTCGAACGTTCGACGACATCGCGGCTGTCGACCAGCTAGCTATCTATCCTCTTGGCTGATTGATCGGTTCGAAATGCGCATTATCATAGCGCGTGTTGTCTTCGGTGGTGGTGTCGCCGTAGGTCAGGTACGTGTAGGTCTGATTGGCCCTGTTGCCGTTAGCGGGCAGCTCAGCCGTCTCATGCCGGAGCTGTTTATGGCGGTCTCGATGTTGTGGCTGGTGACGGTCGCCTAAAACTCGGAGTGCTCGGTCGGTTGTAGAGTGTCGACTTACAGAGTTGTTTAGCACGGTGTTGATGTTTTGTTGCTGCGTGTCTAATTTCGACTATATATATATATATATATACATATATAAATATACATATATATATATATATATATATATATATATATATATATATATATATATATATATATATATATATATATATATATATATGCATATAAATATATATATATATATATGCATATAAATATATCTATATATATATATATATATATATATATATATATTTCTTCGAGGAGCCGACCTATCCAATCGGGTCGACGACTTGCAAGCGCTCAACGAGTTGACACTGTCTACCCTTGAGGGTCTGCTCAACACATCTTTGCCACCTAGCGCACGGCAACAGGCATTACTGCCCGTCTCTCAAGGAGGCCTCGGGGTTCCGAACTTACAGACCTTGGCCGGTCCTGCCATAGTCTCCTCCATGCTAAGCGCAGAAAAGCTGCCGACGACACGGCCAGAGCTCGCCTCAACGCCGTTTCCGCCAAGGATTCAGGTGCCTGGTTACACGCGCTCCCCAGTGCATCCATAGGCACCCTTCTTGACGACGAGACGATTCGTATAGCAGTAGGTCTACGACTGGGGACAGACCTGGTTAGCCCCCATCGGTGTCAATGTGGTCACCCCGTCGACAAACTAGGGCATCACGGCCTATCGTGTATCATCAGCGCAGGCCGACGCTCTTGACATGCCGCTATCAATGAGACCTTCAGCAGAGCCCTCAGATCATGCGGTCGTCCGTGCATACTCGAACCCCCGGGCCTCTGCGTGGAGGACGGCAGGCGTCCAGACGGGCATGACACTTACACCATTCGAGCGAGGCAACATGCTGGTTTGGGATGCAACCGTTACCGACTCCTTAGCACCTTCTATGGTCGGTGGCGGCACATCCGAAGCCGGTTATGCAGCCCACCTTGCGGAGATTGCCCACCTTGCCCACCCCACGAATTCTGGCCACTTGCGTTTGAGACCATGGGTGGTCCTGGTGTTCGGACCAGACAGCTGATCCGCAAAGTCGGCACTTTGTTAGATCAGTCAACCGGTGATAACAGATCGTCGTCCTTTTTTAAACAACGCCTGGATCTCGACATACAACATGGAAACGCGGCCTCCGTTCGGGGCACACTTCTGAAGTGGTCTCGGCCTAGCCTAGACGAGGCGGACACGTGATAGTCACAATACATACCCGCTAGGCACACTGGCTTAGCTAATCTCTTGTAATATGTGTCCCACAAACATAATGTAATATACGAAAAATAAATGAAGCAGAGTGGATCCTTCCGGTCCGGAAAAAAATATATATATATGCATATAAATATATATATATATATATATATATATATGCATATAAATATATATATATATATATATATATATATATATATATATATATATATATATATATATATATATATATAGTCTTTTTATTCATTGTAATCCATTTTTAACGGTGGGAACATGACAATTGAGTCCCTGCGAGCGTGTGCACCTTTACGAAGGGTCCAATGTAGGAACCAGCAAGAGAGAGGGTTTCCCAGACCGAGGCCGCGTTGCCCGTATATATATATATATTGCACTACCATATGCATTAATTGAGCACTTATTAACCTTAAACTGTAGTTGACGGAGCGCCCTTCTCATCGCCCTTAAGCACTTACATGCGAGGCCAATTGAGATTTTGCGAATGCTAGCGCCTAGACAAACGTATCATTATTTTTTGTCGTACAATGCTAGCTCTTCTACTTTGCAACTGTATATATTCGATTTATATCGTCATTATTATGTATATTCGATTCCTGAGATAAACCGAATATATGATAAACCATATCGCTGAGAGTCGGCGATCATGCTGTCACAAGGGCTGACATGTGTAATTAGGTATACATGTCAAGCCAATACTAAATTTCTCTCTCTGACAGACAGACCGACGTCGTCTTGTCGCAACCGTGAAAGCGCACACGGTGTATGGTCGATTTGTCAACCGTCAAATGGCCCAGTTCAAAGGCTATCACACCATCGCATTGTGGTACGATCGCACACAGTTTGAGATCTGTAGATGGCACTAACGTTCGTCTCTTCATGGTAGTGGAAAGGCATACGGCCTCGAAAATGGCTTTTTGCAAATCTAGAATTATTTCCGGCATTTGGCCCAAACTTTGTCAATCTACATCCAATCTCAGATATATTGCAGGAGAGCCACCTATCGACTATTGACATAAGGTACTAAATAGCTCTAGACTTCAGCTCATCTATACAACATAAGTGAGGTACTTACGTTTGATGCGCTTCTAGGATCGCAAACAATCTTTTATTAATTCTGTGCAGACAATTTTGCTTCTAATAACGGCACGGTATCAAACTATTCTTTCGCCTCACACGCAACGCAATTTGCCCGTGTGGGGGACGTCGATGACGTAGCTAACATAGATAACAGGCAGTAGCGAAAGCGACGTACTGGGTTAATGTAGAACTTTGTGTCGTTTTGGTATGCACTCGTCTTAAAGGCACATGTGTGCATTGTAGTGACGACGGTGTCAAAAAAGAGAGATACCTACACTCCCGCCGCTAACGGAGGTTACGCGTATGGCAGAAGCGCCTCCGGCCCGAATTGACAGGCCAGCAGATCCCCCTCCCTCCCCCGTATCGAGGTTCAGAAGGGGGTACCACACTACTCCTACCACGACGATTAAACGCAATCACCCCGCGATTCCGCGTTACACCCCGCCAAAAACTCACACACCCCGAAGGATGTGCTCGGCCCACACCAGATAGTTCTCTCGCCGGGAGGTCTGCTTTCATGTCGCGTAACGGTAAGTTAAGTGAGCTGGAAGTGTGAAACTCAGTTCAACGGCAGCTCAGTATAATGCCAGAAGACTAGGCACAGATGAATTGGCGAGAATCATGACAAAGATCTTTCCTACAGGTGAACTCCCGAGAGCTGGAAAGCGAGAGCGCCGAGGTAGTACCACAGCCCAAGAGCAACGGCGGCAATCATACCGTCCGATCTGCCTGCTTAGCATCTTAGCCAAAGGAGCCGAAACCATCATGGGGCATCGACTGAGCTCATTTGCCAAGGAAAACGGACTGCTGTCAGCAATGAAGTTTGGGCTCCGAATGCGTAGGCCTGCTCTGTCAGCCATCAACAAAGTGGAGGCGAAGCCGCACTTACGAAGAAGTCTATTCGGCAAACCCGGGATTTTGTTCCTGGTAGTGTTGCGGAATGTAAAACAATGCGTTCAGCAGTATCCCGTGGAAAGTGGCTCTTGAGACGGCGAACGAATGTCCCATCATATCTGTTGCGGTTGGTTTCCGATAACCTGAACAATAGAGTGATCGAGAATGCGCGTATCAAGGTGGAAATGACTGCCATAGTGCCGCAGGGTTCAATCATTGGACCTCTTCTCTGTAATCTAGCATACGATGACGTCTTAGGCATTCAACATCTTCCACCGGGAGTAGAATAGCTCGCGTACGCAGATGATCTAACTGTAACAGTCAGGGCCTAAAAAAGTGGGACGCGGCTGCAAAGCCCATTTAACGCATCACAATGGCAAATTTGCCAAAAAAATACAGCAGCAAAATTACCAAAGAGTATTACAAAAAAAACACAAATGCAGGAAGAGAAAATAGTGCCCAAAAATGCAGGACGCTGCTCAAACACTGGTCGAAGTTACATCGATTTGTGTGTTGTTTAGTAGAAGACACAAATAATTAGACCGATTGATTTTGTGGATTCGGCCGTCTCGTTTAAGTTTTGTCCACCAGTCAGATGGTGTTAATGGGGGAAAAGTTGACTCCAGTTCGCGGACCTAAAGTCGATTCGGGCGTACATTGTCATAGCGTTGTTGACTGCTTGAGGTAAGGTCTGTAAGCTTATGAAACTCTACAAAAAAAACCTGGAGTAATACATCTCTAAGTTGGTCATAAATATTTTTGAGAATGTACAGCTCGATGTATCGCTCCTCCTGTATTTAAAAAAAAAACGTTGTTTCTGTTGGATCTGGCTATACGTTGTTCTGCTACAATTTTTCCTGCTGGAGAACGCTTATTATACATTTAGTATAACGACTATACTCCTGCTGGAGAACGTCTGTACGTCTGTAGGATGCCGTCCTGCAAAAAGTGCAGTAACGACGAACGCGATTATGGTGGCAGCCTTCCGAAAGAATGTTGACCGAGGGCATTTTAGCTTATTACGAGCGCCGAAAATGTGGTTGTCCCTGGTGGAAGCGAGTGCGTGTCGTCACTTGTAACAAGGGTCGTCTGCTACTCTGCTACGTATGGTAAGAAGTACGGCGAATCAGTTCGTGCTGACACCACGTCTCGAAGCAATCGCGTTGTTTTGTTCACCTATCTAGTGCAGATTTGAATGTGAATTAGATCAGGATCAGTTAACCCGTTTAAAAGCTTAGGCAAGAGTAGGCTTTCATGTCTCGAACATCACGTTGTGTGTCTGGAGATAGTGAAAATGCACTATAGTCTACTATGAACTTCGTCGAAACGTACTTGTAGAATAGCAGCGTCCGTTAAGCAGCGCGGGCATACACAGCGTCGGTTGGCGGCAATGTCGAAGCAAACTAAACATCAGTCTTGGGGGTGGTGGACACTACAGTACTGCCGGCTGGTCGACAGAAGCAGGCCGTCCTCAAAAAACGTCCCGAACTTTTGGAGGCACCAAAAACCACCTTGATCACTTGTGTGCGTCTTAGGAGAAGTATAGAATATCATTATTTACTAACAATCACTTTTGTTAGGTACATAGTCAATGGTCAAGAATCAAGATTCAAATCGTGGTTTATTAAAGGAACTGCATTATACAATGCTTTAGTTCTCCTTTTAAAAAAATATAAAATTGAATAATAATAATAATAATAATAATAATAATAATAATAATACTCTGATTTGGGGAGGAGATATCACTTCGTACCCGTCGCCATGGAAACGATGGGCCCGATCAGCAAGAGCACAAGTATCCTCCTCAAAGACCTAGGTGTCAAAATTAGTGCTAACACGGGTGACCAGCGCGAGGGCGAGTTTCTGCGTCAGCAACTCTCGCTCGCAGTGTGTAGGGGAAACGCCGCCGCTATCATCGGCTCTATGGATTGAGAAGGGGGGGGGGGGTGAGCCTACGCGGGAACACGTTTGGGTCCCACAATTGTAGGGAAATACTGAAAAATTGAATAAATAATAATAATAATAATAATAATAATTTTTTTTTTAGAAACAAGGGTTTATTTTATCAATATGTACATGTATCACACTTATCAATATATTACTTATATAATATCTACAATATTGCTTATATTATTCTTATTGCTTGAGTGTCGGTGACCACTTAACATCATCTTGGCGTTGCCTCTCTGTAATTCTAATGACACTCTCTGTCGGAGGAAAGCGGTCGATCTTGGCTCCGCTGTGGCCTCGAAGAGCTTCTTCCCAAGCTCCTTTGTCAGTTTGAGTGCATCCTTGCCCCAAACGCCAGATGACTCGAGGCCGAAGGCCATTACAACGTGGTCCTCAAGGAGATGCGCGTATAGGCGCCGTTTGTGCATCTCCCGTTGGTGAATAATGTTGCCGACGCCCGCGTTGGCTAGTGCACGATAGCCGAGAGCGTACGTGTCGGAGACGGTGACGTCCCATGCCAGCGGCCGATTGCGGTTCCAGTCTCGGCTGGTAAGGCCGTCCGGTCGACGCTTGTCGTCGCTCTGTAGTCCACCAGGCTCCAGTGTGACACGGTAGCCAGCTTGTCTGAAAGCGCGCCCGAGGATGTCATTTATGGCATCGTGGCGGCCCTGCGTAAGCCCAGCCAGCTTAGTGCAACTAAGTCGGTGCAGGCCACGTTCATCCACCGTTCCACCACACGGGCATGCCTCTGTCTCAAACATGGCAATGCCAAGTCTGAGGCCACTGGCGGCACGGAAGTGGTCATCAGCCAGCTTACTGCCGACTAGCTCGGACGGAAACACGTCAAGCCACGCTCCGGCAGCGTCGGATGAAACCGCTTTCAGTCTAATGCCGTCTATATCTAACTCACAGGCAGACAGAAGAGTTAAGTGGGTAGCCTGAGTGGCGATTTGGTCCCACCCCTTCTGCCTAGTGACCTGTTCCTCAGATGGACGACCAGACTGACGCGCATCCCAGATCCGAGCGGCGTCTTGTTGGTGGCTGATGAGTCCGCCGGCAGTAGCGGCCACTGCAGAGGCGCAGCTGTGCGACGAAGCAAGGAAAGCGGGTAAGGCAAGGTCCGTGGCCGAACGAATGCCCATTCCACCCAGCCGGACCGGTAAGCTTGCCTGTGTCCATGCCTTATCATCAAGCGTTAGGTCGAGGATGTTTTCCAAGGCTCTCCTCACCTGGTCGTCGAGGTTCAGAGTTTCTGACGGTAGAAGGAAGGCAGGTGAGGTCCGTAGTACATACAGGACTTTTTGCACTCCCATTGCGTGCCGGAGCAGGAAGTAGGCTTGATGTCTACCGAGATGGCCCAGTCTCTGGTAAAGCCGGGAAAGTTGTTCTCCCTTCTCGGCTAGTATCGGACCGATCATGTCGGGAAACACCGCCGTACCCAGCAGGTCCAAATCACATCGATCCTTTACAAGGATGCCCGGGAGGTTGCTGTTAAATTCAGCGATCACCTGCTGTCTCTCTTCGTCCTCAAAACCCTGTAGAAATAGCTCGCATTTAGATGGGTTAAGCTGCAGCCCGCTCCATTGCTCGAACGCTCGGAGATCCTTGATGTCTCTGAGTAACACCGAAGGATCGTTGTCCAGAAGAGTCCCATCGTCGAGGTAAAACAAAGGGACCTTGGATCCCACCTGCTTGACGTACTGATGCAGAAGCAGGCTAAATGCAAGAGGAGCCGCTACGTCTCCCTGCTGACAACCGGCTGATGACCTAATTTCAACCTCACCAAACATTAGGGGAGTCGGTTTGCTATATGCCTGGTGCATCATTGGATAGAGATCCGGGGCGTGCTTGGAAATCTCTGTCAAGAGGTGTCCTCGTTTGTTTAAGTTAAACGCATTTTTAAAATCTAATTTTAGGAGGCAGCATTTTTCGTTGTGTTCGAGAAAGGTGCGAGCTGTGTGAGCAATTATTTCTGCACCATTTTGAGTGGCGTACCCCATCTGCCGTGGCTGCAGGTAGCTTTTCACATTGACCTGGGGAAGCAGGGTCTTTGTGGCCAATCTTCGCAGAGTGCAGCCGACGGCTATGGGTCGGTATCCTCCGGTTTTCTTTTTCAGAGCGATAAGCCACCCTCCATATATCACGTTTCTAACAGCCTCCGGAACTTGCCCGTTACGTATGATGTCGCATACTTTGGCGAGTGTTTCCAGTACATCGTTGTGGTCTCCGTTAGCAGGGAGAAGGCATTTTAGATGGTCAGGCGTGAGGCCGTCGAGGCCTCCCGCCGCACCTGATGGAAAGGAGCGAAGTGCCTTGGCAACATCCTCGCCTGAGCACGACCCGACCGCTGGCAAGCCGAAAGGGGACGGTGGCACCACGTCCCCTGCAGGGGCAGGAGGATGTTTTGCCACCATCTCATTAATCGACTCCTCCGTTACGGGCGCAATCGTGTCATCGGAAGACAAGATCCTAATAGCGCTCCGCACATTAAAATCCATGGAAAGCTTGTGAGCAGCGATCTGAGCGCGAGCTTTATCCGTCAATATACGTTTTATATATAATAAAAATAATAATAATAATAATAATAATAATAATAATAATAATAATAATAATAATAATAATAATAATAATAATAATAATAATAATAATAATAATAATAAAAGGTACTCCGATAAGCCGCATGGGAAAAAGCGTTGAGATTATGGCATAGCATTTGGGCCTGATATGGTCCAGATGGGCACGCCAACTCATGAACTTATGTAGTATAAGCCCGAAGCATTTTGCGGTATCGGAAAAGACCAACTCACTCCCTGCTAGATAGAATTTCCTGTTAAGGTGCATCCTTAGCTGGGGGGCTCGGAATAAAATAACGTTGTCAAATTTATTGAAGATTGAAATAACTGTTTCCACTTGTGAGAGGAAGTAAGGCAACTCCGAATTGATTTCGGAAGCGTTGAGCCAAAAAAGTAACGTCGTGTCATCAGCAAAAGCGATCGGTTTGCCCAAGTTTTCTTTCTGGATATTCAAGAGGATAAAATTGATAAGGATTAAGCACAGCAGAGGTCCGAGCACTGAACCCTGGGGAGTACCGATATCTACCGGTCTCCATGCAGATTCGACTGTACCAACTCTCACTGCCTGAGTTCTTGAGGTTAGGTACGAGCGGAGCCAGTCGATTTCACCCGATGAACACCCTAATACGTGCAGCATTTGTAGGAGGAATGCGTGGTTGAGACAACTGAAGGCAGCGGCTACATCCAGGAAAATTCCGAGACATATTTTTGTCGATTCTACTGAATCCACGACAGACTGCCATAAATGGGCGAGGGCCAGCTCCGTTGAACGACCATGGCGGAAGCCAAATTGCTGCGACGACAAAAAGTGAATGGACTCCAAATGTTGCTCTAGTATTTTTTCTAGTATTTTGGACACATAATCCGCCAGGCTTATAGGACGGTAGCTGCCCGGTAGAGTTTTATCGCCTTTTCTTTTATAGAGCGGAGTTACATACGAGGCCTTGCGGCGTGTGGGGAAGATCCCAGAGGTAAAGGAGAGATTCACCCAGATACCATTCACCAGATAAATTTTTGTCAGGGGTCCGACAATGAATGGTCATATGGTATATTAAGAAACAATATCAATGCAAGAGGCGCCTTAGAGAGATCACACGTGGGCAGAGTGCCCCAAGAAGTACCGAATATATATATATATATATATATAAGGCCTTTCCGTCACTCATCAGAGATCTGGCCTTTTCGAGCGCACTCATATTACTTTGTCACGTGTTTGACAAGGCAAATATCCTGCTGCGTGGCGGAAGTATTTTCTACAGCCTATATGTGAGCAAAAGGCAGACGCAACTGACTCAAAGAAGACATTAGCGCTGCAGTTGGTCGATTATATTCTTGCGTAGAAAACAAACCTCCGGCAGAACAACACGCTGTTTAATGAGACGATCAGACGTCAGATGCAGCTACATTTGTTTTAAGCCAAGTATTACAGCGTTTCTTCATGCTTTCTTTTAGCAAACATATCGAAGAGATACAAGCAAAAGTTGCAGACGTCTGCAGTGTTTCTATTAGACAATATGCATGATATAGAAGGAATGACAGCTATACTTTGCTTTTAAATAGAAACACTCCCTGTAGCAATATAGTGCATTTATACATTTGCACTGTCTCTTAGTCTGAGTGACTTATGAAAAAAGTTTGACTATTTTGTTTTTTTGCGTGAATTAAGGCCTTTAAAAAACGCGCTGGTAGCACTTGCCTTATAGATGTGCGGAGAGGCAACACTTATTAAAGACCAAGCAGTTAACAATGTACTGTTTACAGCGAAGATTCTAGACATAGGTCAAGCCTATAAAGAGATTAGGTATTGAAACGTTGTAGTTGATACTTATACTGATGGTCCGCCTTTTGTTCACAGAGAGGGAACAGAGCCATGCAACAAAATTGCTTGCTATCTACCGAACAATTTGGCACAGGTGCCACTATCACATTGGAATGATGCCAAACTGTTTTAATGTTGAAAGAATGTTGTTAGTAGCAGCTGTGGAGACCATGATATCAGACGCTACTACCCTATACCTGTGGAGTCGCATCGTCCAACATGACAACGTTGTAAAATAGATTACATTTTAAAAGGTTGACGTCGCCACGGAACTGGACAAGCCTGTTTAGTCGGTACGTACCCAGAAGGTCGATGATTTATATATATATATATATATATATATTCATGTATGTACATATTGTATTATGTATATATATATATATAATATAGTTACGATATGTAATGTATATATATATATATATTATATATATATATTATATGTATATTAATATTACATACAGTACATACATGAATAGATATGATATAATATATATATAGAGATATATTCAGTATGTAGACAATGATATGTATGAGATATATATATATAGAGATATTATATTTATATGTGATATTACATATATATATAGAGATATAATATATATACATACATATATAATATAAAATATATATATATATACATAAAACATATATGTATACATACATGAATATATATATATATATATATATATATTCATGTATGTATACATATATGTATGTATGTATATATATAATATATATATATATATATATGATATATGTATGTATATATATATATATATATATATATATATATATATATATATATATACATACATAAGAAGTCTATTACAAAACCAATATTTTTTTCGACAAATGATATAGACTGCTAGTTGAACGTAAGCTAGCAATCACCTTGGCTCTTCGAAACTGAGATCATATGTGTGAGCTGACGTCAGGTTAATCTCGTATTTATAGATAAGTTGATTACACTAACTCGATAATGCTAGTATTTGTTTGGTGTTGTTGTTGTTGTTGTTGTTGCTGTTGCTGTACCCGCTGATGTTGTTGCTGTATTCAACATTGACTGCGTAGCATTCTAGCAAACTAGCAAATATACTCATGGTCCATATGCACGCACGTTCGTGTAAGTCGTGTTATATGTAGTCGTGTTGACGCTCCTCTCCTACACTATGACATGACAAATTGCAGGCAAAAGTGACACTTAGATCACGTGTGATAGATATTTGAACTGACTACGTGATAGCGATTGTCGTAATCACGAGAAAAACACAAATTGCTTGTCTCGATTAAGCAGTTTTAGATCAAGAAGTGGATGGCCGCGCAAGTCAAAAACAAGTTAGTCGAAATCACAGGGACCCCGCACTGGCATTGTCGACAGTCCATTTTGACTTAATCAATTTAATATTAATTAAGTGATCACATCAAACGCCGGATATCATTCAATGACGAAGCGTGTTACTAAAAAAAGGTCTTGCCGTCCATTATCGACACCATTGTAACACACATCAGCAACTCTATCGAGAAGGCACTCTAGTGTATTGCCGTTGGGATCCCCAAACAGCCTCACTGTTGGCCGCAGTTTGCTTAAAGACGCTCTGTGGTCCGCTGAAACCACAAGTTTGGAAACTCTCACATCGAACTCTCACATCGGTACTACGCGAGAACACTAACCGATTCCAAGCGGCAAATTATCCGGAAAATAACTCACAACGTTCAGCGCTACTTACTCGGCAAGATGAATCGTCGCACAGCAAGAACAACAGAAACCCCGGCAAAGAGGAATTATAAGAGACTACAATGCGCGTAGTAAGAAAATTAAAATAAACAAAGATCAATGCATTGTAATGTTATTCTTAACTAACGATCCTTCATTTTCAGCAAGCTGAAGAAGATGCAGTTTGCACGGGTTTTTTAGTCAAGCGAGTTGAGGCGCTCGATAGATTTCAAGTTTCCAGACAACTCAGACGTAAAGACAACCCAAACGGCCGTGAGAGGCGTTCTAGGGGAGAGGAGATCGTTCTCCAATCGTACCAAGCAAGAACATTCTACTTTTTTTTGGAGAATGTTCGTAAGCTCTTATTTACATTTTTGTTGCTCAAAAATACAAATATATATATATATATATATATATATATATATATATATATATATATATATATATATATATATATATATATATATATATATATAGTTATCCCTAAATAAGTGCACATTCTGCGTACGGTCGGATCCCTAGCCAAAATAGTTAGATTGTTTATTACTTTTGTTTTCATACATGCAAGAGAGTCCTACGACAACCTATATTTAAGTCTATGATGTAGCCAGAAAGATCGGTTTCTGTTCTGCGAGGAAGGAATGCATATTCTTTAGCTGAGTATTGCCAAAGTTCTACTACAGCGCAGGCGGCACTGGTTACTGTCGATTGGCAAAGTAACGTGTTGAGCGAAAATATTTTCTGCTTGAAGCAGAGCTGTTGAAAGAGCACACTTTATTCTGTCTGAAATATTTCATCGTAGTAAGTATTTTCACGCCGATTTAACCGAGAGGCGCCAACCGGCGGCAAGGAAATGTGTGGCGGCTCTTTTTGCTGGTGCCGGTAGTGTATCGATCTACTTTTTTTTAGCGTGAGGTTCGGGCAAAAATGCTTTATGCACACCCAGTGTTGATGTGTGGGAGCGTGTGCATAGTGTGGGACTCTCCGATGGTATGGGGTTACTACCCACTAAAAACCCTTAATCCTCACGTTTACCCGCCCCAGGGTTCGGTACTGTTTGCCAGTTCTTCAAGAAGAACATTCTACCTATCGGCAATATAGTAGATCACACTTCAGGAAGTATAATTAATACCGAAATCGCTCAAAATATTTGCTTTAACGAACTCTACACTTCCCTATATATTGCTCTTGAAATAATGTACTGACTACATCTGCTGCACTACTTTTCTCGCCCAAAGGCTAAAGAAGACACAGAAGATTATGAAGACAACCGTATACATGAAGTGTACATTGCTGTCAATTTGAGTAAAATTAACAGACTTTAATTGTTTGTTATAAATGCGTATGCAACGTACTATCAATCAACGGGCCGGCTAAAGGCCACATGGCTGTTTGATTCGACCGTGGGCAAGCGTAACATAACAAACTGGTGAGCGGAAGCCAGTGGCAATGGGGCCCGCGGCGACAACCCAGAGCCTCACACGACAACCCAGGACCTCACACGACAACCCAGGACCAACCCAGGAATAGGCGACAACCCAGCCCAACCTTTAGACCTCCTAATACACGATGGCCAGCACGAATTCCTGCTGCCAGTGGGACGGCCAGGCGATGCAAGTGCTATGTACGGCACTGCCCAATGGCGAGCGTTTGAAGGCGACGCTCAACCAAGGTGTGTGCGTGCGTGCATGTAGTGAGTGATGGCGCCGCGACAATTTCAAGCTTGCGCATGAAGGCGTATGTCGGTTAGATGTGTCTTCGTGCCGAGACATTGGCGTGCGTTAAAAGTACGCCGCGGCATAATTATTAAGCAGGCAGCTCGTAAAAAAAACACAGATAGGCTGTCCGCTAGACATAGGCTGTAGGCGCGAGACTGCGAAATCGGCAAGCGAAGGCCGCCAAAGCAACTCTGAAAAGATGAAACTATGAAGAGAGCTAGAACTCGCTGAACAAGCGGCGTTTTCCACCTTTTGTATAGACTCTAAGGGCTGGTGACAGGACAGAGCAACTCATTTCTAAGTTAGCTGTGTGAACGAGGTAGGTGGAGGTGGACGACTCGAAGGCGTTCACTGGGGCAGTTCGTGTCGATATTGATCGCCGCGTTGCTTTGTCGCTGTACCGACTAATCAGATAGCGACTGAGCTGCAGCCTTAGACTGTGCTAGAGGAGAGCACGCGTTCTACACGAACAAAGCGTGTCGCCAACTGTATAGTACGCAGGGCAACGATTGAGTCAAAACGTAAGCAAGACAAGAGGGCGTATATCGACAGACCAATTCGATAAAAAAAGAAATGTAGAGAGCAGCCCGTGCCATTGCGTCGTGGTAGGACGTCGAGCAGACACATCAACGTCTGCTTGGCACTGCGCATGTTATAGTACATTGTCCGACGACCTTACCGAAGTGCTCTTTAACAAGTCGTATATAGAACGAGTTTACAGTACTGCGCACATGTTATATATATATATATATATATATATATATATATATATATATATATAATATATATATATATATATATATATATATATATATATATAAGGACACATTATGTACGTTTGTTTAAAAGTCCTAAGAATACAGTCAGTTCGTGTCGTTTTTAAATGTCATATAA
>QVRM01004255.1:0-57500 GCA_003439945.1 Dermanyssus gallinae
AACACTAGTCAACAATACTGACTGAGGAGAGCCGCAATCGCGTTTGATTATGACGATAGTGGTTATACTAGCAGATATCGTGGTGGTAGGATTGTGGAAAAAGATGGCGCCCAAATTGAAGACGCTAGTGACGGCTTAAAGTCAGTAAATGGCGTGGCAGTCGAATTTAAATTCCAGACATTCACATACACGCATAGACACTACACGACACTACGCACACAAGTCTATTTTGGCAGGGTATTAACAAATTAAAAACGAAACGCTAGATTATCAAAAACAATTCTGTGTGCCTGTCTGCGTGGTGGCCTTCTTATCGTCGTTGACTTCGTTGACGGCGGCAATGATGAGACTAGCAGAGTTGCACCATTAGGTAGTCGTGTTTGAAAGCATTTTCTTTCGTTTTTTACCGTTGTTGTTGTTGTTATTTGTTGCAATTATTGTTGATGTTGTTGTCATTTGTTGCAATTATTGTTGCTGTTGTTATTGTTGTTGCAGTCTTTTGTTGTTGTTGTTGTCGTGATTATTGTTCTCGTCACCGCTCCGTCATCGGTGCTCCACTTTAGTCCAAAGCGGCCAGGTAGTGAATCAAACGTTGTTGAAATTCGCCCGTCTGTATTGATTGATTGATTGAGTGACTGTTTACAGTAAGTAATAGTATCTTTCTGTTGTATCTGGAGAAGCACCACGGCAATAACAATAGTTGTCTCGAAATTGTTGTTGTTTAATTTGATTTATTGTAATGTTTCTTTTTTTTTGTTGTTGTAGATGTTGTCGTAGACGTACTACTAGTAGTAATCGCAATATTAGCAACAAGCAGTCCGCAATACGAGTTGTTCTCGCGAGTGCGGACTGAATTCGTAATTGAGTGAGTGAATATGTGTAATGTGCCGGCAAATTGGTATCGACCCGGTGAAGAGGCGGCGGCGGCTCGCTAGCACGTGGCCGGGTCGACGACAATATTACTACTAATAATAACAACAACAACAATAGCAACAACAACGACAACAACAACAACAACAACATAACAACAACAACAACGACAACAACAACGGTAGCCAGCCAGCGCTGAATGTCGGATGCTCTACTACAGCCGCAGCCGCCGTCGATCAGAACATCGAAGCAACAAAACCAGCAAAAGCAGCAGCAGCAACAACAGAAAAAGCTCAGACAGACACCGGCTGGACAGACACACGCATATCACTGGTGGGAGTGAAGACCCGGCAACCACAGATGCGAGAGCAACGAATAGCCGAAGAACAGAGACCAAAGGAGAACAGAGATAGAGATAGGTAAAAGAGAGGCAAACAAACCAGTAGTTGTTCGGCAACGACGGCTGAATGGATGGATTCCAGATGCCGGATGCCAACCAGAACCCAGTGACAAAATGTCGCCGGGGTTGGTGGGAGTTAGAAACGTTTCACCATTCCGAGTGTGCGTGCCTCCTGTTTGTTGTGAGAGGGCTTTTCAACAACAACAGCAACAGTAGCAACAACAACAACAACAACAATAACAACAACAACAACTAACAACAACAACAACCACAACAAACAACAACAACAAACAAAGAACGACAACGACAACAAATCAACAGGCAACAACAACAACAACAACAACAACAACACAACAACAACAACAAACAACAAACAACAACAACACAACAATAACAATAACCATAACATAACAATACAATAACAATACAATAACAATAGACAATAACAATACATACATACACAATAACAACAACAACAACAACACAACAACAACAGACGACAACACAACAACAACACACACAACACAACAACGACACAACACCAACATCATCAACAACAACAACAACATCAACACAACACAACACAACAACAACAACAAAACAACATACAACAACAACAATCAACAACAACACCAACAACAACACAACAACCACAACAACACAACAACGACGACGACGGACAACGACGGACGACAACAAACAGTAGTTTAAAGCTGCAGTTTCCATCTTGTTTTCCGCTACGTCTTTTACTTTTCTTCTTCTTATTCCTCTTCCTATTTTCCACGAGTTTTCTTCTCGATGCCTATTTTGTTGATTTGCATCTTCATCATTTACCCTCGCCTTTCTTTTCGCCTCTTCATCCTCTCTCTCTCTTACTCAACCTCTGTCGGAGTTCTCTCTCTGTTTCTTTGGTCGAGCTTATGTTTTTTTCTTGCTTCCAGCCAAAAAGCATGTCCGTAGGTCAGCTACCCACTGTTACAACGCGTCCCAGCAACTGGTTTCAATCGGTGGCTTCTTCCTACTCGTTGATTTGTCGGTCAATCTTCGCTTCTTGTTCCTAGAATGCCTATGCAGATATCTCCGCGCAACAAGAAAACGGCGAACGACGTGTTTTTCTTTCTCTCTCGCTGCTGGCTTTCCACTAACAGCCGCCGGTCCGATCGTAGAAGGATCGTACAGATAAACAGGTGAATCAATGGTGGACATACGAATACGCTTTCTAGCAATTTGATTGCATTTCCGGCACAATGTTTATCACACAACAACATAGCTAGAACGACAATAAAAACAACCACAGCAACAACAGCAACAGCGGCAACAACGACAACAACAACAACAACGATTGGGTAATGGCAACAGTACAACAACAAAAGGAAACAACACAAGAAGACAAAGTGTATCAACGAAATGTAAAAATTCGACATTTGCATTTCCGTGGTTTTCGACTTTGTTCGTCTTTCTTTCGGTCTCTCGCTTTCGTTTTGTGTCTCATATAAAGTCTGTGTGTTATTTTGTGTGTCTCATTTTGTGCAAACATGGTGTTACTCAACAAGAGAATGTTATACTTAAGAATTCATACTTATAGGTGCCTTAGGGTAGCTATTGGCACCGCATATCAACACAGCACGTTACACGTGAACGGTGGGAAGGCACAGAAAGCTTGGACCTTTTGTGCTTCTATAACCAACCAGTTTGAGTAGGTTAACAGTTGGCTACGGTATTTGTACGCACTAGCTCGGTAGTTTCGTTTGCTGTTTAGTTAACTACGCACCACGGGAAGAATAGGGCACGATAAACGCTTTTCTACGCAGTCGTCTACCAAGAAAGATTCCGATAGTGTAGCTTCTTAGAGGCAATGTACATTTAATCCGTTGAGAAGCAAGACGGGAGGAGAAAGAAAGAGGCCAGGAAGCGCTGTGCTGCAATTTTGTTTAGTTTGTTTAGTGGTTTCATGTTTACTTGTCGACAGAACTAGTCCATAAATATAGTAAATTCAACAGTAGGTGAAGTCATTCGTAGTGACCTCCTTTTGTTGGATTGTTGTTTGAATATTTATGGATATTCTATGTAAAATAGTCCGCGTTGTCTCTTAGTTCAGAAAGCCAATCTTTAAAAAAGAAGTATATATATATATAGGTTGCTCCAGAATTCGCCCAATATTATTTGACGGCTAGTACAACTCGGCGAAAAAATGTTTTCCAATGAAACGAAGGGCGGGTATATATCCAGTCTGTAGAATTGTACTCTACGTTAGCTCAAAGCAAAAAAATGATGTATTGAAAATAATTCTTAAGAAATGAAGCTCTTTACAATTTTTATTTTTTACTTTCACGCTCAATTACTAATTTTTAGAAGACATTTCCGCCCCCTGGTTCTATTGAAAAAACTATACATTTTGCCGATTTGCACGAGACCTCAAAGTTTGTAGGGCGAATTCTAAAAGACATTGTATATACGGTGTGTGGCGTTTAATAATATAGAAGCTAAACTGATAACTCAGCAATGCATTTAATCGCATTATAGTCCCAGAAGTGGTTTGCATAGCGGCCAATATCAGCTTACCGCTGACTGAAATAAATAGCGCGTGGTTGCTAGCCCAGGTAGTTACAAAAGAGAATAGTCAAACTCGTATTGGTTCATTGCATATATCAATGCATCAGACGGTTCATCTATGCTTAGTAACGGATGTCAACGGCTGCTGCCACCTTGGACTTCTCCACTGGTTATGAACTTAAATTGCTCGCCATGTTCGATTACTGCAGCCGAATATTACGTGCACGGGCAGTGTTAAGGTGTTTTATACATATATATATATATATATATATATATAATATTCCCCCCCATCCCCAGGCCCGCAATTGCGTGGCATTTCTTCAACACGCCCAGTTATGCTAACAGCCCCATGGTGTTCTCCCAGTAGTTGTTCGTACCGTGAGGCGACAACTGCACATAGCATGGATGTTCTAATCTCGGGCGAGACTTCAATGTCTCTCTCACTCTCTCTCTCTCTCTCTCTATGGTAACAATCGACGGTAAAGAGTATACCGGCAAGAGCAGCTTGCGCACACTTTATTGTGACGCGTGTCAATTGCAGCAGCGGTTCCACCATGCTTTAGTGTGCAATAATACCCATAGGCAGAAGAACTGAACTCCATTAATTCTACAGCGTGGAAGGGCATCAGTTCTGCGGCTCTCATAGAAGAAGACGTTTAACTGCCGAATGGTACGTTCATGAGATTCTGACGTCCCCGTAGTGTCTTATGCAAGCACTGCTGAAGGCCCGAACAAGGTAGCTAGGTAGCGAAGCGAGTGCTCTGCATTCGGGAGATCGTGGGTTCAAGTCCTGTACCGGCTACCACTGTTTCGATGGCTTCCAACTTTGATAAGATGAGTGCCCGAGTGGACTACAACCGGCCTTAATCGGACAAATATTAAAACACACTTGACGTACATATGTACTAATAAAAAACTGATATAATAACATTCACATACGCAACCGTTACCGACTCCTTAGCCCCTTCTATGGTCGGTGGCGGCGCATCCGAAGCTGGTTATGCAGCCCTTCTTGCGGAGACTAGCAAGTTGAGAAAATACTCATCAATCGGGTATCCCCACGAATTCTGCCCTCTCGCGTTTGAAACCCTGGCGTTCGGACCAAGCAGCTAATCCGTAAGGTCGGCACCTTGTTAAAACTGTCATCCGGTGATTACAGGTCGTCGTCCTTTTTCAAACAACGTCTGGATCTTGATATACAACGTAGAAACGCTGCCTCCGTTCTGGGCACACTTCTGAGGTGGTGTCGGCCTCACCTCATCGAAACGGACACGTGACAGCCACAATACGCGCCCACTAGGCATACTGGCTTAGCTAATCCATCGTGATACGTGTAACATATGCAGTATTATATTGAAAATAAACTGCGTATATGTTGTTAGGTTGTTGACATTCACATATCCATGATTGCTGTTGTGTAACTTCATCTTCGTGAACGTGCGCGGGACGAGCTGAAGCAACGAGTTTATTATTCGTTGATACTATACCTCTAGGTCCAACACCTCTTTCGAAGCTCATGAACGCTACGCACGAGGAGTGGATCCCAGTATCCCACAGCAATTCATTGCTAAGTTAGCTGGATCAGTGGCAAGTCGCATGGCGAACCTTAATATGGCACGTGGAGGTGACGCGCTATTATATTAAATTAAGTTTACAGTTAAAGTAAACAATTCAACTATGCCGTTTTGCTGTTTTATAACGAACTTTTGTTTACTGCATTGTCTCAGCATATAAAATATTGAATGTAATTATTTTAGAAAATTAGACGCTCATCTAACGCATCATGCTAATCATATTTCAAAGCTGTATCAATTGCCTTTTGAATTTTGTAGTCATATTTAATGTGGCATTCGTATTTTAAACTCAAAATATTCCCAAAGTCAAATGTGATTGATGATGCGATGTTTTGTTCCACATTGTATATTTATAATACAACAACATATAATAATGCAATATATCATAAATATTCTAATATATATATATATATATATATATATATATATATCTTGGCAAGCAACTAATTACATTTAGTCAATATCTACACGAAAATGGCGTTACAACAAATCGTATTTTGACCACAGCGTTGGTCACGATTTGTTCGACCGTGTACGCGAGCATGCAGTGTACCCATAACACCACATAGTGTTAATGTCAAGGCGTCTCCCAATCACAAGTTCGTCGCTGTCGGCCACTTCGTCGTGGTCACTTTACTTTGGCTCTTGCCTAAGAGTGCCCGCGCTTTAAGCGAGTGCCCTTAGCGCCGCGCTAAAGCTTCGGCAATTAGCTTCAACTGGCCATCGACAACCGCCAGTCATAAGCGCACACAGACATAGCTCACTATGTTCTTGCTGCTCAAATGTTCGACAAACTCGACTTCGTAAGGTTGTTTTTAATGAAGGTATCTGGGGGTGAGAGGTGAACGTTTGATTTCGATGGAGGTGAGAGGTGAACGTTTGATTTCGCTTTGTGTAGCCTCCGTGAGACGTTATTCTTAGCCTAAGTCCCTAATGGATTTTCAGTAATTCGCTTAAACAATAGGCAGTATTAGTACGCCTGTTAATGTCATCTTTGCCGCTGATACTTGTGGGTGTTTGTTGTTGTTGTTGCTGTTGTTGTTGTTGTTGCTGTTGTTGTTGCTGTTGTTGTTGTTGTTGCTGTTGTTGTTGTTGTTGCTGTTGTTGTTGTTGTTGCTGTTGTTGTTGTTGCTGTTGTTGTGGTGGTGGTTGGTTTTGTTGCAATAATTGTTCTGCTTTTGTTATTGCTGTTACGGATTTTGTTGTGTGCCACCGCTTTTAGTGATGCTGCGACAAATAACCTCTCTTCGAGCGTTGGCTTGCCGATTAAATGCGTCACTACTGTGACCACGCATGCAAAGACAGTTGCATATTTTGCTGCTACCAAAACATACTTTCCGTTTATCATGTTAACTCTCTCCTCTCTCGCGCGCACGCGGCCTTCGCAAAGCCGGCAGCATATACGAGTCTATGGAGCGTTTTTTAGTTGGACGTATGCTCCCGTATTTGTTTTCTACTTCTACCAGTACTTAGACCTCTAAAAAACTTTCTAGGCTGACTCTTAGCCAATATTTAACGTCCATGGTACTGCTTTTTGGCATTGCTTCATAGACGGACCCCCCTAAATACAAATGTGCAACGGTGGGCCTCGAACCCGCGCACCTGTTATGTGTCTTTTTCGGTCGCGAGGCGCAGACGAATGCACCATGCCACCGGGCTCGTCTACTTAGACCTCTGGCACCAAACTACAAACTAGCCTAAGAGATCTCAACCCGCTACGCTCTCTTCGGCGTTGACTACCTATCTACTTGACAACGCTGAAGAGGGTTCACGTTTGCCTGTAGCAGTTTCTCTGTGTGCGAGCAGGTGATCAGGTGAGTATGAACGTATCATCTTTGTTTTTAACGTACTGCAACACCTTAATATCTTCAGTGACAACGACGTACAGTATAAGCCGCAGTATCATATGAATGGTCAAGGTGATCCGTTCATTGTCACCTCACCTACGCATCAGAGAGAGAGAGAGCTGCAAGTCTAGAACAAGGAGGCGGTCATAATTGATTGACGTTTTATCCGCTTGACAAGTTTGTATGTGTGGTACATACGGCATGTTACCGTTATTCTACGGCAAGCATGTGACGGGATCCTGTGGCAGGCGGTTACGAATGAGCGGGTTAAGACAACTTCTGGCAGCGTTTAGAGTTTCGTATCAGTATGACGGCATTTATTTGAGTGGCTGTTTATTGGCGAGCGGTCGGCACCTACGCTTCTCTACGCACACATAGAAGCGCGGTGAATTTGAACTAAGACAGGCTAAAAAAATGAAGATTACAGATCCGGCAAAGAAACCAAGTTTAAACCGATCAATCCTTCAATTGTAAGAGTATTGTAGGGCGAGTACGAGGGAAACGGGATCCAAGGTGCAGAAAATAATGTGTTTGTCAAGCATAGGTGTAATTCAGTTCATACGCGGTACGAGGTCACAAGTAGTCATGATGTGCTTTACTAGTGGACGAGAGTGTATTTAGTAACAACTATATATATATATATATATATATATATATATATATATAGAGAGAGAGAGAGAGAGAGAGGTTAAAATACTTCGAATCATATATATATATATATATATATATATATGTGTGACTGGGCAATACATGTAGACACCAAATAAGTTTTCGCCTCGTAAAGTCAGTACTTTGAGGCAACACAAATTCCTATTCTATTATACAAATACCTCTTCGCGAATATCATACAAATACCTATGTGCATACAGTGGTACATGTGTATCTATTTTCACATGCATGTCCGTCTTCTTCAAGCCTCGTCTGTCCTCGATATCGACACGCCACGACTTTCCCAACCCGGCAGAACAAGCGCCGCTGTTGGTTTAGCCGACAAAACAGCCCGCAAAACTTCAGCTTTGCGCGCGTCGTTTCGTCTAATCGTCGTATCTATGATGACACACGCATCCGTACATTGTCTGTATTGCCGTTGCTTTGTTCGTCTGCAGCTTTTCGCCCGGGGCACTAGGGCAATGACCGCTCGATGCTTGTCGGTTCGAATACTACCGATACCTGATGATGGCTTACCTCGCAGACTTCGAGGCGATAGATGTCGGTGTGTGTATCCAGCGATCGAGTGTTTCCAACGGTATCCAATCGTTTCACAGACACATCACATCACACCGTTGAAGGTTGAAACGACGACACGGCTCACCTGCCCACTCAGTGGCCAGCCCACGATTACTGGGTCATCTCTATTGGTATCCACCAAGGGTGTTCTGCTTGTCCCAGATGTCTCGTTGTTCAGGAAACGACTTTCAAAGGTATATAATCATATATATACATATATAGGTTCCTACATATGTATATATATATATGTGATTGACGTGTTGACTGGTGTGCTTATACACTCTGTCCTCCTGTGTACTTCTAGTGCGATTAAGACGAAGCCCACACCACTAATCGTAGCACTCCGTGGCAGTTTGTCGCCGACGGTTTTAGCAGGTTGCCGGCTACCTGTATGTTCGCCTGTGTGGACGTCACCGCACCTAGGTATCTATCGTGAAGCACCTAGGTATCTATCGTGAAGCACGTAGGTATCTATCGTGAAGCACGTAGGTATCTATCGTGTAGCACGTAGGGCACGTAACGTGCCTTCGTTCTGCAACGTATCGTAACGATAGTAGTCAGGACCTGTCACGGCCGCCTGTGCGTCGACCTGTGACCACGGCACGCCTGTCAATTAGTAGGCAGGTGTGGGTCTTTTGTGGCTTCGCTGGCCTTCTTACGCTTACCTTCGAGAACTGGTCCGTCCGCTCTAATGGCTACTGCTGTTCTGCCCTGTTGTTAGTTATCGCAGGTCGAAGACTTCGATTGACTGCAGCGACTTCGGTTCGCTTCGTTTGGGTATCCACCGGCAGCGGCAGCAGTAGCAGCATCGACGTCACCGCTAATCCGTTAGCTCGAAGTGTGTAGCACCTCGTGTCGTCTCGAAGCTGCGAAGTCGCCACGTATCAGGACGACACGAAGACGAAGAAGAATCCAGCGGCAATACCACCGAGAATGACACAAACCACAACAACGACAACTAGTAACTGAAGAGAGCTTGATCTGCTCGTTCGCCACGTAGAAGTTCGTAAGCAAGCAGAAAAGCAGAGAGATAGGGCAGGCAACAAGAAACCTGTTGTCTGTGATCCCTCACTGATCGCACTTGTTGAGCCGATAGGTAAATGACGGGCTGAACTTTTGATAGCTCGTCGTAGAGGCCGCTATAAGGAACGCTCCGATGGCGCATAGTTTTGCGATAAACCGGATTGTCGTCGTTGTTGTTGTTGTTGTTGTTGTTGTTGTTGCCACTGCCACTGTTATCCTTATTATTGCTATTTTTGTTGCTGTTGCTGTTGTTGTTGTGATGGGAAATACGACGACGACGACGACAACAACAATAACAACAACAGTGGCGACTTACGCAGTTCGCGCTTGGAGTGCGCGCGAATGCTTCCCTTGTCGAGTTCCACGCAATGTTGACGATGTTGCTGCCGTGCTTTTTGATGCTGTTGCTGTTGGTGCGCTACGCTAGAGGATCATGTTGATATGCTTGCTACTAGATAATGTTGTTGTTGCTTAATTGTTGTCGAAGTCGTTGTTCTTGTTACTGTTAAAGTTATCCTTGATGTGATTGTTGCTGTTGTTGTTTTTGTTGTTGTTGCACGCAATTCAACAATACTGACGGCCGAGTTCCACCGAGTGTTGACACATCACTGGCTAGACACAACAATCGATGCTGAGTTAGGTTGCACTAGCTTGACTCGTAAATGTGCACGAAGTATAAGAGTACTCTGAACAGAAGTCACAGCAGTTCTATTGACTCTACATAGCTGTCACCAGCTGCCACCGAACTGTACAAACGCTTCTCGTACTGAGTGATTGCCACTCTCGACCATGCCATGCAGTCACCGCCTTCTACCGAGACCCTTGTGTAGATCCTTGTTGTGAAGGCGAACTGTCAAGAACAGCTGGTGTTTTTGTTGTTAATGGTGCTGCTGCGGCTCGAGTTGGCGGCAGTGGTGCAGAGGGTTAAGCACATTGTTGTTACTGTCGTTGTTGTTGTTGTTGTTGCTGCAATTCTTGCTGTTGCAGTTATCCTGAACCTTGCGATGGCCCGGATGCCATTGCGCCACTAATAGCACACACAATCCTCGCAGATGCGCAGAGAGATTGCGGAAACGAGGCGCCGGGAAAACACACAAAACAATCTCGGTCTAGTCGCCTTCGTACGTTTAACGTGAACTACAATAGACTGGTACTGGTAGGTTGTATCTATTCTACGTATAGAGCTAGTTCGACGAACAGGTACTGTTGTTGACGTCTGAAGGCGGTGTCGCGCACTACGCCAAGACGAAGAACAACGTTCCGAACGCAGCCAGCACACGGCTCTACGGCTTCAACCAGACTTCGGCGAGGCTGAGAACGACGACAACGACGACGACGACGCGGCGACGTCAAGCGGTGGCGAAGAGCTCTCGCTTGCAGCCGGCTGACACGGCGCTTCTGTGCCATCCATACATAGCCAGCCCATGCGACGGCAGCGCACTTTCGTCGGTATGCCGCCAGGTGACGCCGCGCACGAATCGCCGGCCGGTCGGTTGGTCGGTCGTATCGACAACAACGTGCGAGGCCGGGGGGGGGGGGGGGGGGGGGGGGGTGAGCGGCGTGCGCGCGCGTCTGCCTCGCAAACAACAGCCCTCGCCTTTGTCGTCTTGCTATGCAACGACGTCAAGCAACGGACTTCACTTCAAGCCACACGGCCGGCAATAGCAGCAGCGGCAACAACAACAACAGCAGCGGCAACAACAAGAACAACAACAGCAGCGGCAACAACAACGATGACAACAACAGCAGCGGCAACAACAACAACAACAACTGCAGCGGCAACAACAACAGCAGCGGCAACAACAACAACAATAACAGCAGCGGCAACAACAGAACAACAACAGCAGCGGCAACAACAACAACGATGACAACAACAACAGCGGCAACAACAACACCGATAACTAGGCGGGAGGATGCACTGTAACACACTGATGATAAACAAGGACTACGATGGATAGGACATTTGATTTCTTCTTCAATTGAATATATGTTGCAATATTCTGTTATATATTTTATATATATATATATATATATATATATACAATTATATGTACAATATATGTTACAATACTACTACTACTGCTACTACTTCTGCTCATCATTCGAAACAAAGACTACAACAACGGCAAAGTGCCGAAGTGCCAAAGCACACCGCCGAAGAGCAGCTGCTGCTGTGACGGTTATTTGCGACGGTTCTTCCGTCCGTCCACCAGCCCGGTTGACGGTCGTGGTTCTGCAGCTGCAGCTGCTGCTGTTGTTACTGTTGCCGCTGCTGCTGCTGCTGTTGATGATGATTATGCTATCGATCTTGTTGTTGTTGTTGATGATGATTATGTTGTTGTTGTTGTTGCTGTTGCTACTTCACTGCTGCCCCTCTTCCTCCATCTCCTCCTGCCAATGGTGATGATAGCAGTGCTTTGAGCTGGCCTCAGCAGCCGCGAACCTACTAGCTTACGCTAGCTCTGACTGCTCGTTCAGTCCACTCAATCGCGTTCGGCAACGCATGGGCCCTCATGATTATCTGTCTGTCAGTCAGTCAGTCAGTCAGCCACTCACTCAATCAGTCAGTCAATCGACAGTTCGACAATCAGCAGAAGTTGAAGCAGCGGACGCGGCAGTCCGCTGCTGCGTCAGTGCCAGCTGTGACTGCTGGATGCAGTTCAGAACCACCCGACCACCATCATCATTATTATCATCATAATTATCATCATCATCATAATCATCGTCATAACTATAATCATCATTATTATTATTATTATTATCATCATCATCATCACCACCACCACCACCATCACCATCATCATTGTCGTTGCCGTCGGCCCAACGGGACGTTGGCCGCCAATCGACCGTCAGAGACGGGGACTGGCCGCTGCTGGAGCTGGTCTACCGGTTGACGGTTTGAGTTGCGTCCCGTCGCCGTCGCCGCCGCCGCCACTGTAGCCAATGCTGCTGCTGCTGCTGCGCTGTTCTTCTGTCTTGGCTTGGCAGCTCGTGGTGGCTGGCAAAAACGGGTCGTCGTCATCGCCGTCGCAGTCGCTGTGATTGCTATTGCTGTTGCTGTTGTTGCTGCGATTGTTGTTGCTGTTGTTGCTGTGATTGCTATTGCTGTTGCTGTTGTTGCTGATGCTGCTGCTACCGACAACCGGTGTCTTCTCTTCTGTTCGCTTCGGTCGTCGTGGCGTTCATTGACGTTGCTGCTGCTGCTGCTGTTGCGCCGTTGTCGTTGCTGCTGTCTCACCGGTATTTGGAGTTGTTCCTCTGGTTTGACAGTTTTCGGACCCGGCGACGGTTCGGATCGGCCGAACGGTGCTGATGACAGTAATGTTGTTGTTGTTGTTGTTGTTGTTATTGTTGATGATAATGATGATGATGATGATGATAAGAACAACGATGATGATGATGATGATGCCGATGATGTTGATGATGATAAAGACGATCCGAAGCAGGAACAACAATCGAACAATAACAGAACAACGACAACAGCAGCAACAACAACAACAGCAACAACAAGAACAACAGCAACAACAACAACAACGACAACGACAATAGCAGCAACAACAACGACAACAGCAACTACAACGACAATAGCAGCAACAACAGCGACAACAACGAGTACGATTCCGAATAGCTTCAGCGGCTACAGCAACAACAACAACAACAACAACCAGCAAGAACAGAGCCGGCGCGGTTGGTCTGCGAATGCCGCTGCAGTGCAGAAAAGCAGCAATCGCTCTCACAGTATAGCAGTTTTCGGCTGCTCCGACTTCGACTTCGGCTTCGAGTCGGCAAGCGTCGATCAGGAGAAAATTATCGGCCGAATGGCGACCAGAGTCGGTCAGTCTTCGTGCAATGGCAATAGGAACAACGACATCAGCAACAGCTGCAGCAGCAGCATCAATAACTACATGAAACGGCAGCAACAACAGGTGAAATAACGCTGACATGCAAGATTTCGGGAAAAAGATCGGAAAAACAAATAAAATAATCTCAATAAAAGATGTGCACCGATATATATATATATATATATTTATATTATGTTTATTTTCCGTATAATACATTAGGTATGTGTTACACACATCAACTAGCTAAGCCAATGCGCATTGTGACTGTCACGTGTCCGTTTCGATGAGGCCAGGGCGAGACCACTTCAGGAGTGTGCCCCGAACGAAGGCAGCGTTTCCACGTTGTATGTCAAGATCCAGGCGTTGTTTAAAAAAGGACGATGACCTGTTATCACCGGATGACAGGTTTAACAAGGTCCCAACTTTGCGGATCAGCTGGTTGGTCCGAACGCCAGGGGCACCTAGGGTTTCAAACGCGAGAGGGCAAAATTCATGGGGATAGCCGATTGATGAGTATTTTCTCAACTTGTTAGTCTCCGCAAGGTGGGCTGCATAACCAGCTTCGGATGCGCCGCCACCGACCATAGAAGGAGCTAAGGAGTCGGTAACGGTTGCATCCCAAACTAGCATTTTGCCTCGCTCGAATGGTGTGAGTGTCATACCATCTGGACGTTTGCCGTCCTCCGCGCAGAGACCTGGGGTTTCAAGAATGCACGGACGACCGCACGACCTAAGGGCTCTGCTAAAGGTCTCATTAATAGCGGCATGTCTCGAGCGTCGTCCTGCACTAATAATGCACGATAGTCCGTGATGTCCTAGTTTATCGACGGGGTGACCACATTGGCACCGATGAGGGCTAACTATATCTGCCCCTAGTCGTAAGCCTACTGCTATGCGAATCGACTCGTCATCAAGAAGGGTACCTATGGGGGCACTGGGAAGCACGTGTAACCAGGCCCCTGAATGCCATAATGCCTGAATGGCGGATACGGCGTTTAAGCGAGCTCTGGCTGTGTCGTCGGCAGCTTCGCTAAAGAGACGTCGTTGTACCTCGTCGTGCAGAGGGGAAGTCCAGTCACGCTGGGACAGTACGTTTTCAGGCCTACCCCCACAGCGCGCCTCAAGGTTCTCTTGAAGATGGGCTAAGCGGTTTCTAAACTGGTCGACTCCCGCTGAATCTAAAAGAGGGATTGCCCTGTTTTGCGCGCTTAGCATTGACGAGACTATAGCAGGCCCGGCCAGGGTCAGTAAATTTGGTATCCCGAGGCCACCTTTTGAAACGGGTAGCAATGCCTGTTCTCGCGCGCTAGGCGGTAGAGATGTATTCAGCAAGGACTCCAGGGTGGACAGTGTCAAGTCGTTGAGCCTTTGCAACTCGTCGGATCGATTTGATAAATCGGCCCCTCGAAGGAGGTGGATTAGTCTTGAGAACGAAAAGGAGGACCTGAGTAAGAAAAGTCCCCGATGAGCTCCCAGAAGAGGAAGGCGAGCGGCGGCATTTTCCAGTTTCAATCTCCAACGCTCGATTGCTGCTGGGAGCCCCTCGGGGCAAATTGGCACACCCAGTAGCTCCAGGTCGTCCTTGACGGTTAGCTTGCAGCCAGGCAGGAGGTTTCGGAGTGACTGTATTTCGGGGGCTTCAAGGGTAGGGCCAAAGAGGCATATCTCGCATTTGGCCGGATTTAACTCCAGCCCGGATGTAACACTGAAATCCAGGACCCGTTGAATATCTTCGGCTACTGTGCAAACGTTTCCTCCTAATAAACCATCGTCAAGATACCAGAGGTTCAGCGGGCTCCTGAAGGAATCCACCAGATCCTTGATGCCCAGACAAAACAGAGGTGGTGCTGAGGGGTCCCCCTGCTGCAGTCCAGTGGCGGACGAAATCACATGTTTAGGCATGACAAGATGGGAGGGGTGCCGATATGCCAGTTCGACGTAGTTTAATAGATGAGGGGCGTGGGATGCGACGGCCTTCATCAAGTGATCGCGTCGTATACAGTTAAAAGCGTTTTTAAAATCGAGCTTTACAAAGACCCCTGGTGGTTCGCGTGAGTCGAGAAAGGCGCGGGCTGCGTGAATGGCTACTTCGGTTCCGACCGGCGTCGCGAATCCCAATTGGTGTGCACCGGTTGCGTGAGAAATGGCGTCTTTGTTGTGGTTGCATCCGATCTTCGCGGCGAGCGTGCGTAGCGCAGACGAACACGCAATAGGACGTACCGAAACCGTCCTTTTATCTGAAGGGCAAATAGTCTTGCGGGCCAAATATGCAAGGGCCGAGGCAAGGAGAAAGGGCTGCCCCAAAAAGAAGGGATGTCATCAACCTTTTTTTTATTTATATTTATAGGAGGGAGAGGGAGAGTGATAGGGAGAGAGAGGAGAGAGTAGTGAGAGGGAGAGGGAGAGGGAGGGAGAGAGAGGGAGAGGGAGAGGGGAGGAGAGGAGAGGGATGAGAGGAGAGGGAGGTATAAGGGAGGAAGTATGTATTAGGGGTAATGGAAGTAGAAGGGAAAGAGATGGTTATATTGAGAGTTATGAATTATAGTTATATGAGATGTTAGAGGGAGTGGATATTTATATGTAGTTAGATTTATATTGATATTAATTTAATTTATATTGTTTATATTTATATTTATATTTATATATATTTATATTTATATTTATATTTATATTTATATTTATATTATATTATATTTATATTTATATTTATATTTATATTATATTTATATTTATATTTATATTTATATTTATATTCGCTGCTTTTGCTATAAATCTTGTCGGAGCAAAAAGCGAACTGCGAATTAGGAGCGCCTAACTAAAAAAATCAGTTAGGAGCGGCAATTTTCTATGAATTCAGAAAGACCTTACTGCCACGAAAACTGTCCAAAATGTTTGAAGAGTATTGGGCGACGACAGTATTTTAAAGACGAGAACGTGCTACAATTGGTTCGCTAAATTCCGTTCCGGCAATCTAATGCATTGGTAAATCATGCAAATCATTCGTAATCTCATTCAACCTAACTCATGATTTGAGCGAGCGTAACAGAACGCTCTTCCTGGCTTGTCAGGCACAACGAGTGTCCGTTCTTGGATTTCATTATTACGTGTGACGAAAAATTAGTCGTTTGCGACAATGTGCAATGTAAACGATCCTGGCGCCCCCAGGCCAGCCTTCCCAGAAGACGCCTACGCGAAGAGCCCACTTGAGCATGACTTTCCTCTTTTTTGGTGGGATAGGCATTATCCGTCGCGAGCTTGTTCCTAGTGGCCAAAGGATGAACACAGATGAACACAGATTTACTGTGATTATCTCGGCCGAGTTTTTGCCGCTCTCCAAAGAAAGAAACACAGTCTCGTGAATCAAAAGGGCGTTATTTTTCACCAAGACGACGCAAGACCGCACATGAGTTTGCCCAACCTCCGCAAGATAGCAGGCTTTGATTGGGAAATTTTGCCGCGTTCACTGTACTCACTGGATATCGTAGTACTGTCGGATTTCCACCCATTCAGATGTCTGCTATTGAACTATCTACAGGCAAGAAATTCGCTTCACCAAAAGAAGTGAACACTCAATTGGAAACATTCCTCGAGATGCACAAACCAGAATTTTTTGCCGTGGGAAGCGATAGTCTGGTTGAGAGATGAGGGAAGGTTATGACTAACAATTGAGAGTACCTTTTTTGAATGAAAAAAAGCGGTTCGATTGTTAAATTGATTTCAAAGTTGGCAGCTTCCAGTTAATTTCTGTCCTACTCCATATATATATATATATATATATATATATATATATATATATATATATATATATATATATATATATATATATATTTAAATAAGGACAAATATTAATTAAAGTAATAAAATTATAAAAAAATAATATATCTATCTATATATATATATATATATATATATATATATATATATATATATATTTTTTTTTTTTTTTTTATTTACATAAGTTCAAATATTAATAAAATTAATATAAAATAATATATATATATAATATTTTAGCCAAACATTTTTTTGGTACGAGTTGTCCTGAGAACAGCGCGTGTCGCTGTCACAGATTGTTTAGTTAAGATGGTTACCGAAAATGACGTGGCGGCCTAGACCGCCCTCATCTTGTTTGGCCCAATTATCTCGCACTTTCTAAGCGCCAAAAGCGACATGCCCTCATTGTCAGACATCATATGCTCAAACATTCAAGATTCTTGTGGTGGTCGGAGGACGATGGTTCGTGATACCTATCTAGGTGCCCGTCTAACTCTGAAGACGACTTGGCTCGGATCTAATCATGAATCTGTCTGACAAGAATGTGTATGTTGCAGCTAGACTTCTGGATCATCTGATTATATATGCTCAGACTCTGTTGAGATCCCTGAGCGAACAACATCTTTTTGCGACGGCGAACCTGCCGTGGCCCCCCTGTAACCCCCAACATATAATTTTGTTTCTTGCCACGCATTCGATAACTAAAGAAGACATCTTCCCAGCTGTCGAGAGCTTCTCCAAGGCCTTGGCTGCTGGGTTTCGAATTTTAATCCACCAATATTAATGTCGGATTTAATCTCACCTAAGAAGGGCAACAGAATTAACGCCATCGCGGTTCTGCTCGCCAAGCTGGCGAACCTGCTTCGACGGATCGCGGTTTGCGCGTATGGCCATTGCTTTTGTAGCGAGGTTGTTTGCGCTAAAGAAGAAGGATAGATCCATAATACTCAAGGCATGTTCTTCGGTCTTCCGCCGGATCGTCGCAAAAGTCTGCGTCAGGGCCAATACTAGTAGCAACTCTGGGGCAGTAGGAGATCAACAGCTCTACTAGCTTCGGATGTAGCTGTCCACGATACAAGGAACTTTTTGAAGTCTTGGAAGGTGACTATTGTAGTGGTTAAACTAGATTTTAGCAATGCATTGTCTCGTAGGATCAGTTAGAGAGTGAGCCTTGACTTACATCGCTACGCAGCGTTGGCGCATAAGAAGCCATTTATTTTAATTCTGAATAATCACTACATGAGATTCCAAAGTGGTTTGAAACAGAAAGACCAATCAATGAGCTCGTCAATTCACTCCAATACCCGTTAAACTCGGAAGACGGCATCCTTACAGGAGGCCTTGCCGTGGCAGAGTCATTTTAGAAGATACGGGCAAGTGCTTTAGTGTGCAGGCAAAAAGAGATTGACCCCGGACCCTCGTAAATGAGGAATCCATGTGTTTGGTCTGACTGGGTCTTCGTTACGCGACATTGTAAACTTATTACTCGAGTGCCCAACGACGAAAAACAACGACAAAAAGAACAGTCGCCGAGTGGCAGGTTGGATTCGCACTTCGTAAGGTTCGTCACTGCTCAACTTGGTGTTGCCGAAATAATCGTTTAGGCAGATCTTTCTAGCTATCTCCAAAGACGGCTCAGCCATCCCGGGTGCCATTCTTACAGTTGGCCCGGGCGTTGTCGTGTCGATGTGTCTGGCTGCAGGGCGTTTCGCATTTTAGACATATCGGACCAGGATAAGGGATGCGCGGCCTCCCTGGACTCAGCAAGAAAGCCCCTCCCCCTACTAGATCTCACAGATCTTCATCGCCGGAAGCCCTTTCCGAGTGGATTACGCCTCTTCACGAGGCTTTTCTGTCAAGCCTCATTCGTAACGTTTCAACAGAGAATGAGAAAGCAAGGCTCCCGGCAGTCTCTTCGAAGGAGCAGGACTAGGAGGCTGATTGTGTGCGTTGCCCAGTGCGTCTTTGAAAACATTATTAGATGTTACGTGCAAGCATGTTAGCCTAGGCCGTTGACTCGGTTATCTTTTGGTTCACGAACACGGTTGTGCGCGCAGTGAACGACGAGTCTCACACATCCCGCGCAATAAGGATTGTCTTGTATTCGGACCGCCGGACGTCGATCCACGCATGCTGCCCTAAATTATACCTTATCTTGCACTTTCAGAAGCTTCCCATGTGTCCCCGGGCCTTTTGGGCTATGCCCCGGCGATATAGCGCAAAATCACCCTCACAGACTATCATATCCGACCTTGTGAAAGGATATACTCCAAAGATGGTTCAACGAACATCCCCACTACATGATTTTATAGACAGGGCTGCTCAAAAACTGAATAATAGTGTACCTTTCTCTCGAAGTCATACACGCCTCTCGCGTAGTTTGGCGCGCACAGCATTGCGTTGTCGGCGCTTGGAGGAAGCTAATCTGGATATCCGCGACGCTAAGGACTTCTTCCGATATGCAGGCCGACGTCTTAAACTACAGACCGGGGTAGCGCCGCTTATACACGAACAAGGCACCGCAGTCGAAGATGGACACAAAGCTGAGGTTCTGCTGAGCTACTTCAAAAGTGTATACGAGGCGTGTTCAAAAAGTATCGCGACTTTTGAATTTTCGCGGGTTACGTATATTCGAATTTCGATTTTTTGTGGCGTTATGTTGGTACTCATGTCTCTCACTTATGCCGACAAGCTCGGCCATTTTGAATGTTCACTTAATTGTTGACAGCTGCTTTGCTTGCACGTGTTTTGGATCGTCTTCGATTTTTACCTATTCAAAAAAATGGATCAAAGAACCTGTATCAAATTTTGTGTGAAAAACGAAATTAAGTGCGCGGATGCATTCCGAATGTTGACTGTGGCATACGGAGAAGCTACCTTGGACCGAAGCAACGTTTATCGGTGGTACAAAATGTTCTCAGAAGGCCGAGAAGATGTGAACGACGAAGAGCGTGCCGGACGCCCGAGCACTTCAACAACAGACGAAAAAATTAATGAAGTGGAGAACATGGTATTGGCCAATCGTCGAATCACCGTTAGAGAAGTTGCTGAGGACCTAAACATATCGATTGGCTCGTGCCATTCGATGTTTATCAATGATTTGGGCATGAGACGGGTCGCCGCGAAATTCGTACCAAAATTGCTCAATTGCGACCAAAAACAGCATCGCATGAACATTGCTAATGAGATGTTGGACTCTGTCCGCGACGATCCAAATTTGCTCCAGAGGGTCATAACTGGTGACGAATCGTGGGTTTATGGTTATGACGTGGAAACCAAAGCTCAATCATCTCAATGGAAGCTGCCGCACGAACCAAGACCTAAAAAAGCGCGCCAAGTTCGGGCGAATGTGAAAGTTTTGCTGACAGTTTTCTTCGATTGCAGGGGCGTGGTGCATCATGAGTTCTTGCCACAGAGTAGAACGGTCAATAAGGAATATTACCTGCAAGTTATGCGCAATTTGCGCGAAGCAATCCGCCAGAAACGCCCGGATTTGTGGAAGAACAAAAATTGGCTTTTGCACCACGATAACGCCCCTGCTCACACATCGTTGCTTGTGCGCGAGTTTTTGGCCAAAAACAACACACTAATGATGCCGCAGCCACCGTATTCCCCAGATCTGGCCCCCTGTGACTTTTTCTTGTTCCCTAAACGGAAGAGGCCCATGAAAGGACGACGTTACGCTACGCTTGACGAGATAAAGACGGCATCGAAGGAGGAGCTGAACAAGATAAAAAAAAATGTTTTTTGAAGTGCTTCGAAGATTGGAAAAACCGTTGGCACAAGTGTATAATATCTCATGGGGATTACTTTGAAGGGGACAAAATAGATATTCATGAATAAATGAATAATTTTTGAAAAAACACAAAAGTCGCGATACTTTTTGAACACACCTCGTACATAGAGCCTCAGAACGTCTCCGCCGGCGGAATCAAGCAAACGGCCCAGATACTCAACGACATTGAATTCCATCCCTTTACTGTGCTTCAAAAACTTCGAAATCTGCAACGCAAAAGCACCTATACGCCTGACAAGTTACCACCTATTGTATTCAAAGAACTGTCCGAGTTTCTAGCGAAGCCACTGTCATTAATTTTCTCTCGTTCCTTCGAAGATGGCGAAGTTCCCACCATCTTCCGTGAATCCATTGTCACACCTGTACACAAAAAGGGCTCTAGAGCAACCGCTGAAAACTACCGGCCTATTGCTCAGTGTGTTATTCCCTGCTTAATCATGGAGAAAATAGTTGTCGATTGTATCTATAATTTCTTATCCTCCAACCAACTTTTAGATAATCAGCAACACGGATTCACTAAGGGACGATCGACGGCAACCCAATTATTGGAGGTCTCCCATGACTGGGCCCTGGCGCGAAATCACGGATCCCCGCTCCATATTGTTTATTTTGACTTTTCGCGTGCTTTCGACCGGGTTGATCACCAAATTTTATTAGCAAAGATGGAATTGCTAGGCATCGGACCTAGGATTCTAAAATGGTGTCAAGCCTATCTTACTGACAGGAGTTTTAAGGTCAGGGTAAGAAGTGCTACGTCTGGTGCTGCTCCATGCCCTTCTGGAGTCCCGCAAGGCTCCTGCCTAGGGCCGCTCTTGTATTCAATTTTTGCCCAAGACCTCAAACTTGTCCTTGGCAAACTCGACGTAATTTACAAGCTCTATGCTGACGACTTAAAGATATACGTCGAAGTCAAAGGCGAAAAAGACAAAGCCGAGTTGCAGAAAGCAATTGATTCTGTGTTACTTTGGACCCATTTGAATAGAATGGAAATATCAACTTCAAAATGTGCCGTACTGAAAACAATAAAAGATAATACTGCATATTTTATGAACGGCCATAGTATACCCGAAGTGTCAACATACAAAGACCTAGGTGTTACATTTGATTGTCATATGAAGTATACAACTCATATTGCCGAAGTTGTAAAATCTGCGTCTCGTCTGTGCAATCTCATTCTCAGAGCGTTTATTGTGCAAGACCCTGCAATGTACATAAAACTCTATAATGCGCTTGTCGTCCCAAAGTGGACATACTGCTCACACGTATGGACACCTTTCTATAAAAAAGATGTAGAACTGCTTCAGCGAGTGCAGGATAAATTTGTTCAACGAGTCGCGTGGCGCTGCAGTGTAAGACGTGAGAGTCTCGTACTCCCAAATGTGAGCGAGTACCAGATGCAAGTTGACCTCAGACTTTTTAAACAACTAATCCGTAGTAATAATTTTAGTACCTTTTTTACAGTACGTCCAAATAATCTTCGTAGTGTGGTGTCAATTGCTCCACCGGAAGTTGCTAATGTCGATGTGGTGAATAATGCGTTCGCATGGAGAGTTTCGCGACGCGCCCATGTGTGTAAAGACTACACTGTGATACCAACACCCCTTTTTCAATAAAGGAGACTTTGTATTGTATTGTATTGTATTGTAAAAAAAAAAAAAACAGACACACACTTCTAGTACGGAAAGAAGCTAGTCTAGAGTTCAAAGCATTTTTAGGGTGTTGTTTTTGTATTCTACACCATCACCCGTCTCATATATATATATATATATATATATATATATATATATATACAGAGAGAAACGGCCCCGGCTACTGCAGCTGCTTCTGGCTGTGCTGATGCCGCTTCGGCTTCTTCTGCCGATGTGTTCTTCGCAGCCGCCGCCACTGTCACTGTAACCGCGTTCAACGAGAGCCGACGGGAAAGATCGCTCGAAACGTTAAATCCTCGAGGGTCACACGGGTATCGATCGTTACACTTGGTAGTCAGTAGCCGCAGTCGCATGTGTGTAGTAACTCTTCTGCGTTAAGGAACCCGCAGGTCGTAGGGTCATCTTAAGGAGGATACATATTTGTAGGGTTTTAGTGAGTATTGCCTTAATCCGTCGGCTCGACTCTTGTCAATCGCCGAGACTTGCCGTTAGGTGGCTGAGTCCCACACTGTCTGAGCGTTGGCATGTTAGGGGGCTTACCAACTCCTGCTATGCTCTCTCTCAGTCGTACGTAAATGTATTTTAAACCCTAAACCTCCTAAAAAAGCCGCACCCGCAGAAGTGGTTGTGGAAATAGAATTAGTCGAAGAAGTTGTAATAGTAAATTAAATAAAAGTAGTAGTAGTAGTAGTTGAAATAGTTGAAAAGTTTGTTTCGTAGTGGTCTTCGTCGGTGAAGTGGCCTGTCGACGCACAATGGATGGCGGACGATGACACATGCCAAATACCGAACGTCAGAGGAACGAGCGAAAACAGGAACGAAACGGATCATGTTGGCAATAGTGAGGATGCTGGCGATGGTGAGGATGTTGATGACGGTGGAGATGATGATGGTGGAAATGTTGGTGATATTGAGGATGGTGATGGTAAAGATGCTGATGATGGTCAGGATGTTGACGATGGTTAGGATCTCGGTGTTGGTAAGAATGTTGGTGATATTGAGGATGTTGGTGATGGTGAAGATGTTAATGACGGCGCCGATGTTGATGATGGTCAGGATGTTGATGTTGATGATGAGGATGTTGATGGTGGTGAAGATGTTGATAACGGTGGAGACGATGGTGGTAATGATGCTGACGATGGTCAGGATGTTGATGATGATTGGGGTCTTGGTGTTGGTGAGGATGCTGGCGATGTTGATGACGGTGAAGATGTTGATGACGGTGGAGATGTTGATGATGATCAGAATGTTGATGATGATGATGCGGTTGTTGATGATGATGAGTATGTTGTTGATGGTGGGGATATTGGTGTTGGTGAGGATGTAGGTGATGGTGAGGATGTAGGTGATGGTGAGGATGTAGGTGTTGGTGAGGATGAAGGTGATGGTGAGGATGTAGGTGATGGTGAGGATGTAGGTGATGATTAGGATGTTGGTGATGGTGAGAATGTTGATGATGGTGAGAATGTTGGTGATGGTGAAGATCTTGATGATGGTGAAGATGTTGATGATGATGATGTAGAGGTTATTGGTGATGGTCGGGATATTGGTGGTAGTGAGTAGTTTGGCGGTGGTGTAGATCGAAGTAATGGAAGTAGTAGCAGTAATATTAGTAATAGTATTCGTAGTTGGCTTCGTCGCGGTCTTCTTCAGTAACGTGATCCGTCGACGTGTGCAATGAATGGCAATGGACGATGACACGCGTCGCCAAATGCGGAACGTCGAAAAGACGCAACGAAGCAGCGTGAAGTCGTCGTTGTCGAATGCGTCGAATTGATGATCATGGTGGTGGTGGAGGAACGACTTGTGTTGGTGATCGTAACGATGTTGGCAATGGTGACGAAGAAGTTGTTGATAGTTAAGATGTTGATGATGTTGAAAAGGTTGGTGATGGTGACAATGTTGATGATGTTGAAGAGGTTGATGATGGTGACGATGGTGGTGATGATGATGATGATGATGATGAAGATATTCACGGTGGTGAGGGTCTAGGTCTTGGTGGTGGTGGTGGTGAGGGTCTTGATAGTGGTGAGGAGAGTCTTGGGGGTAGCGAGGGTCGTGACGGTGGTGGTGAATATCGTCGAGGTGGTGATGCCGATAATGCTGATGATGAGAGGACCGCTGGATGAAATAGCAGCCGGCAACGACCGCGTGGACCGTCGCGCGTCTTCGGCGTCGTCGGTACCATCGCGACAATCGCGGCCTACAATTGCCGGCTAACTGCCGAGAACCGAACGATGAGGTGCGCGTGGCGATGCCGAGCGCAAAACCAGGCATGGCGACTGCTAGCACTTCAGGCCGGCAATGCGGGAAGAGAGCTAAGCCATCATGTAGTCAAGCAGACAGACACTCAGTCAGTCAAGCAGTGAGAGAGATCCGAGAGAGCGAAGCCGCATCGAGCCTCGAGAAAGGGTTGTCACAAGATGGCTTGCCATCGACATCGGACGCCGCCGCCGAAAAAAAATTGAAGTTGTCGTCTTTGTCTTTGTTGTTATTTGTTGTTGTTGTTGTCGTCGTTGTCTTCGTCGCCGCCACTACTCTTGCAGTATTGATGCTGCTGCTGTGTCTGCTATCTCGGTTTCGGTGATTTGAAGTCAAACCGATAGCAGACAGCCAGCCAGGCACTCTGCCGAAGCTGAACATAGCTGAAGCTGAAGAACGCCACGGTCGCGGGAGACAGCGGGACAACACCGAAAGCATGGGCGAAAGTCGCCGGAGGGAAACCGTCGGGAAGTCGGAAAAGCCCGTGTGGAGTAAATGAGACCGTGGGGAATAGACTTGCCTCAGATGGCAGTGCCACAGAGCAGGGCAGATCAGGCCTTTGTAACGTGCATGCAGTACATAGGCAGATCACCAGCCGCCGCAGTCTGTCGCGTGTCCGGCCACGTTATGCCGAGTCGTGGATGTAGATTGCGTCGATTCCGGCGTCTCGCCCGCCGAAACGCATACGAGCGGGTGTTGACGGCGGCCGAAAAACGCACTGGCGAAATTGATTGACCAACAGGGAAAATAACGCTTTTTAACAAGAGCAACAGCAGCAACAACAACAGCAACAGCAGCAACAACAACAACATCAGCAACAGCAACAACAGCAACAACAACAGACACGACAACGACAACAACAGCAGCAGCAACAACAACAACAACAACGACAACGACGACAACAACAAGAGTTTGCATACCCGCCGACATGATAATGATGATATTAGTATTCATTTTCATTACATTATCCATTATCATTATCAGCATCAAAATCACAATCACCATCGTTTACCATCAGTATCGGCGCCAAATAGTCGCGTCCACTGCAATGTGAACCGTTCGTGTGGTCCGCGGAAGCCCGAAAGAAGCTCGTAACCCCAGCGTACCACAAATGACCCCAACACGCGCTTTCCTGTGTGTCCACTGGAATGCACGTTGTTATCGCGGTGTCATATATATGTACGTATGTATATATATATATATATATATATATATATATATATATATATATAGGGTTGTTCGTAGTTTTGAATAATTTACTTAACGTCACATGAATATCGCAGGGTTAACGTTCATATGTAGTTACTTCGTCTGTAGCAATATTGGTGTCAAATATTATTGCTTTTTATTTATTTTTGGTTCATTCTTGGTTGCGATCGATCGCATGGAAACGCAACTAGCTTCTGCTCCCCAAAAACAATTGCGTCTGAGCAAAAGTATATATATATATATATATATATATATATATATGCGTATGCTTAAGCGTCAGAGATCGGCAAACCGCGAAACGTGTACGCGATCTTCACGAACTGATATTAATGGGATACGTCCAGGGAATCTATCCATTTGTATCCGTTAGCCTACGCAGCATTCGGAACGTGTATGCTTTTGACATAGAGCGTCCATGATAGAAGATGACGCACTTCACATGGTATATCGGACCAGTCGTTGAAAGGTCTTAAGTGAGCGAAATGGGAAGAGAAAAAAAGAAGAAAAGCTGAAGCGTCAAACGCCCGAACCGTGACAAGAGGCCCACGATAATCCTTGCGATGCGATTTCCTTCGATGACTGCACTTCAAAACGCTCAATCAGGCTCGAGAAACACTTGTCATTTTTCTACTGGGCGGCATCGTTCAGTAGAAAAATTGTTAACCGGTGATAATGAGACACGTCTGCGGCATCCCCGGCAGCAACGTGAAGCACGCCGAGTACTTTATGTGGCGAGTAAAGCAGCGATCAAACTGCCCGACGCCACTGGACAGGGCGTTATTTGGGGATCACTGACGGCTACGTCACCAGCAAAGGTCAGCCGCTCGGCTGGCTTCGTATGAAGAGAGGTGGCGCTTCTTCCGTCCAGCATGCGTGCAGCCAGAGTCTTCAGATTCGACTTCAATCACGATGTCCATCACATGCCTTCTATCAAAGTCTCTACATGTCAGTACCGTAAATTTTGAGAAATGCCTTTTTCTATTTAAATTCTAAATTAATACGGAATAGTACCGTGATCTGCTCGTCGCCGCTACATGCAACGAGACAGACAGTTGCCCTATATATATATATATATATATATATATATATAAATATATATATATATATATATATATTGTATATATATATGAACCAATTAACATTTACAGCCGCTTCGTAAGCTGTATGTGCTAATTGGTCTATCGTCTTCTGTGGATGCTTGAGATTAAATAGACGCTCTGGCAACAGGAGTCATCTAGGTTGTGTAGAAGTTCACCATTTGAGATGCCCGCAAAAGTTCATTAACGACAGTGGAAGCGCTGTGCAGTTGTCGCACGATTGACTAACATGGCTTTTTCTTCGATTGTTGACTCAGCCATCCATCCAAATAACAAGTCACAGTATGAATTTTCAACAGTTCCAAACAGTTAGAGCGGAAGTCAACTGTGACTGCAGTGAGCGGGCTGTGGCCGAATGTGCTTACTACCAAACCTTGAACTTCAACAAAGACATTTTGTATAGTTATCGTGTATCTATATAGCTTTAAAAATATATATATATACATATACATATATCCTTAAAGTTTTCGTAATTATTGTGACGCGATACAAGAAAAACGCTATTCTATTAGTATTGGCTGGTGGGCGGAACACAGCTCGCGTTGCTTCACGTACCTTGCTATTTTCAGCAAAACGTCACGGGAGGCACGCCGGGTTTGTTTTTCAACTGAACAGTATGTAGCGTTGTTCCCTACGGGCTAATTTAAAGAAACTTGCTGGTGGAGAAGAGTGTGCGCCACGTAGGGAAGCAGACGGTACCTAACGTAATGGCTCCTCAAAGCCAGAACGCCGCCGCAAAGCTCAAGTAAAGCGTCTACAGCTCACAAGTAGTTTTTTTTATTGACGATGAATGAACGAGTTCTTCATTTTAACAAGATGTCGAACGATACGTCTACTACATGAATATAGACCAAAGCCGAACCGTGAGCTTCCCTTAGGGAACGCAGCTTTCCATGGTGTAATACCTAAAAAAATGAGGCCGGGCTTTAATGACGATAGAATAATCTTTCCCGATAGAAGAAATGACTAACGTAGTTTCTCTATAGAGCAATGAAGCTGGGCGCAAATTAAAAATTTAATTATTAATTCTATAATAAATTTGCGACGCCAAGCGAAGGCTTTCGATGCCAAACAAAAGCTTCTGAAAAACGTCTACGACGAAAGCAATCAAAACAAGGTTTGAATGCTTTTTGGAGGGTGAGTTTGCTATACCAGATCGACCTCAAAGGGACCAGTAAGCCTTTTACGGGAAATACGGACTAATTGATTTGACTTGTTGATCGCAACAATAGTGAACGCATCTCATTAATTTGGAACTACCTAGTCATGGCTAGGCAAAACGTACTGAATTAATTATCCCGCATTTGCTCACCAACAACGGCACGATAAACCGTCTAAAAAACTGCGCTGTTGTTGCAGCACAAAGAACATTCTTTTCTATAAGACTTAAATACTTGCCATCAGAAATATAATGTTACATTAAGGTAACATGCACATGACCAAGATCGCCGCGTGGCACCGGGCTCAGCACCATTGCGTAAAAGTATGTCTTCACGCTGCGAGGACTATGCTGGCAATGGAGAGTGTGGTGCACTACTGGCTTGACTCGTATATTATATCACGCTGTAGATAGAGTTCAAAGCAAAGGCTCGTCAAAATTATTTTCAAACTGTGCAATCATGTTTGCCTCTAAGAGACTCTGAACTGATAAAATTCTCTAACGGAGAGCTTTAACAAAATGTTTTCTTTGTTATGTAGTTTATTACACCATTGTTTATTTTTAGACAAAAATAAGAATACACGTATATATATATATATATATATATATATATATATATAGTGTAATTAAAAATATTATTTAAGTAGTACGTTTCATGTTAAAACTTTTTGATTTTGTGTAACGTAATGCAACCTGGTCGAAACCTGCAACTTATTTGCCTTATCAGTCGTTATTACAGCTATTGAGCTACTTTGCTATAATCTAGCATAAATTCCTGCACCAGAATTGATTTACCATGAATATATATCATGTTCACATCGTTTTAACTGGTCATACAAGCTGTTGCGCATTCATAATATGAGTATAAACTGAGTTAACTTGTGTTAACTCAGGATTTTCTTAATTTCGTCCGAGAACGATTCCGTTGGATCTGAAGGCAGCCGAGCGCCTCCGATCATGGGATAAGCCCAACCCCCCCTAAAAACGTCAGCTCCCAATCGATCTCTGACAGGAGGAGTGGGACGGTCTACATCAGGGTACTTCAGACGCCAGCCTCCGCACGCCGATCTCATCCTCATCATCAGAGGCTGGCTCAAGCCACCGGGGGGACAACTAACATTCTACACCACCCAGGTCGTCACAGGTCACGGGGACTTCCAGTCCAACTTGTTTAGGATCGAGCAGGCCCCTAGCGCCACGTGCGTCCACTGGTGCCGATGGGCTTGATGACATCCCAGAACATAACGCGTTGAGGTGCCGAGAGCGGGCGGGGTATTGCGCACACCTGCTGGAGCGTTTAAGGAACGTGACAGCTTTTAACCTACGTGGCATCACCTAGAAAATGACGGAATCAACATCGTACTGAGACGAAGCGTCACAAGCTTTAAAGAACGTACGACAGGAGAAGACGAGGGTCGTCCTCTCAGTTCGCTCACGCCTATCATTGGCTTCCGGGGAACATGTTATCACACATCATACTAGATATTTTCTTAGCTTTTGTATTTTTAGTTTTTCTTAGCTTGTTGTTTAAATATTGTCAAAGAACAAGTTGTGTACACATCTGGAAGGAGCCTATTCCAACATGTGGAATCGAGGATTGATATTGAAACATGAGATTAATTGCATGTAGCTGCAGGCTTCACATACAACATGAAAAGTTGTATGTGCGTGTGATCGTCTTGTCTTGATGATCCGTATGCATTCGATTGATCCCAATAGCGACAGACATTTATATTTGCAGAGGGTAGGACAGAAACGACATTTCTACGAATTTGTAATGCAAGAACTCCGTGGTTTGGTGGGTATACCTATATTATTCGCACGACTTTATATTGCAGGCGGTGTAACGGACGTAAAATACGCATACAAGTTATTTTAAATATCTTAGCTGTGTAGGTCAGCAACACTTTTTACAATTTTCTTGCGATCATGATCTGTATGAACTTCAAACGATAGCCTAGAATCCAAAACAAGGCCTAAGAATGTTATATCATAGAAAATCATTCAAATACCAATGAAGCTTCTCATTGAGAACTGTAAAAGTGCTTGTAAACGTGTGCGTCCTTAACGTCCCTCGCATATACACTGAACCTCTCTGCTGGTCAGTAACGAACGAAATAGCCTTATTTCAGATTTTGATTCGGGCTGTTTATATCACATTGAGTACAGAAGATGTCATAGTTCTACATCAATTTCGGAGCCTTGAGAGCTTCGCTTTAGCTGTGTATATATACCCTACCGTGTCACAAGACCACCTGTTACTTGCTGAGATTCGGGCGTATTGATATCATTCGTACATTGTTTGTCTGTGAAGATCCTATGAGATTCTTTAATAATAATATCATCGCATAGATGTCGAAATAAAGCGCACCCTTCTCGGTCACCATCCCAGCCAGATTGGCTGTATCCAATCTGCAAGGACCCGAAACACCCGATACTCGGCATCTCACTTGCTTATTGTCTCCTCGGCCACACGTGCATAATCAAGGTTTGCACTCTGTAACTTAGCTGTTACATGGTGTTACAAGTTGCCTAGTAATTTTAAAACATCTGCAACATTAAGTCTATTCAAAAACGCTGCGGGAACTACTGCATCTTACTTACGTCTGATTAAATAATAACTATAAAACATGTACGCAATCTATAGAAATATTATCTACAGTGATACTATTGTATATAAAATCTAATTTTAACTTGTGCGTATGCTTTGCACTAGTCGTATGGCTGTACTAAGTTGTAACACAAACGAAAAACCACAATTAAGAATAAAGATAAATACCATACCATCACAAATCTTAAGCATGCAGCGCCATGAGAACAGCGATTATTGTTACGTCGAATGTTTGCTTCACCCAACTACCAGGACGTCTCGAACTAGTACCCTACGCATTGGCCGAAGTCAAAATATTCCACGTTATATTTACCCTCCTATCCTCCGAATCCATAATTGCGCGTCTGTTTTAACCAGAGACACTACTGCCCTTATTTCCACCAGTATATATACATATATATTTATCTCGCTGTTCTCCTTCTCCTGTTTACTATCAGTACGCGTGACGCAGTACAGACGAAGAAGCCATGAACGCAGTTATGTCTACAGATGTGATATGGTTAGGCCCGGGCCGTAGTTAGTTGTAGAGTTTGCTACGAGTTGCAGGAAATAGAAATGCAGGAAATAAGAGGAGGAATGGAGGCGGATATCGACAGCCGTCGAGCATTTACTAGACCCAAAAATTTAGTGATATGAGAGCGTTCTGATTTGTCGTTTTTGTTGGAGTTTGGTCAGAACTGTTTATGTCTAAGACAGCCTTATATAAATGATTCTATCTAAGAATATTGCATATCCACTGTGCAAGGTGTTGGCCATTGAACCGGTTAACTACAATGACCCAGGCCACACGCCACCCCTAAGTTGACACGGTGGTATCTTAAACCATTCATCAAATTAATTCGCCACGGCTTGAATTTCATTCAATCGGCATTTGTGGTGGTCTATAAATACCGCCCGCAACATCTTCAAATTAACGTACTGTAATTACCTTCGTACAACATAGTCGGATGTGTTGCCGTACCCAAAAAAGGCCGCTGAACAAAAGGTGTGCTATAAATGGATGACAAAGAATAATTTGTCATTGTCATTATTACAACTCAATATATTCATTGATAGTCATAGTCCAAGTTGTACTCCCTGTAAGTTGAATGCTCCAGTAAGTAAAATGAGAAAAAAAAAAAAAAAGGCATCCTAAAGATTGTCGATTTTGTTGGCAGACTCAGACTATCACTCGCATTATTAATATACATTTATCTTTTGCACATCTCGCTAGGACGTGCTGTATGGTTTTTGTGTAGCGAATACATTTCAGTGAGCTATGAATAATTGTTTGTAGGTATCTGTAAAAAATGTATCTGTGAACCTTCTTTGGATTGAGAATTGTTTATTTAATCTCTATGATACAAGTGTTCCTCAGACTAAACCACTAAAAGTTATTCCAAGTAGATAGTAGATTCCACTGTGGGCTACCTCCAGTACACGAGTATTCATCAAACTCTCTCAAGTCCTATACAGTCGATAACGACAACTGCTTGTATGCACAAGCAGTACAGATGGAGAACTAAATGGAAACTAAGACATTTTGAGTATAACTACGCACGGACCAACAAAGTGCAAAATCTTGTTGAACAGTGTCGTTGATTTCTATTAACTGGATAGTTGTTCCAGGGTTTAAGATTGTAAAGCCCGAAAAAGGGTGTGTTCCAGGAGGTAAGATCGTAAAGCCCGAAAACACAAAAGGTGTCAAAAATTTACGTTTGTGTATATAGTTTAGGGTCTTCGTAGCTTTAAATGGTTTAAAAGGATACTGAAGGCGTTAAGGAGCAATGCAGCAAACCTTTAAACACTCCTAAAGATGACGTTAGGCATCCTGACGGTGTAGGCTCAGTTCTGTAGAACGCGGAAAAGTGCTCAGCGCGATGGCCTTTAATTGCGCGGTGAACGCGCCCCATACCTCGAGAATACGCAGCCAAGGTCTCAAAGATTTGAGATAAGAAAAACATTTTTCTATGTATTGTGAGCAGGCATTGAATTTACTCGTGTTTGTTTGGCTGCTTGATTGATTGGGGAGTACGGCTGTACATCTAGGAGCGAGATCTGCCGAAAGTAAGTTAATACAATAAAATATTAAGCAACTAAATTTTAGTAGGCAGTAAAGCTGTTTTCTGCTGAGAAAACTAGAAAAAAAAGATTTGTAAGCTTTACGGAATATGAAGAACATGGCTATCCACCACGGATAAATAAATACATTACACTGTTAGCACCTGTGCCCAACTTCGCGTTATACCGCATCAACTCCGCCCGACAGTCTGTATTAACCTGTTATCGCCGTCAACAAATGAGCAACACACAGTACTGTATTAACGACGATTTATTATTGTAATTTTTTTAGAACAATTATTTAACATGCTTCTTGCGGTGTGCTCCTTATTAACATTTGCATAACTTAAGCACACCTTGCTCTGGCGGATCAACCTTTCTGCTTCTCTTCCTACAGAAATATACGTAACGTAGGCGCGAAGATTATCATAGATGTACTAGACAATGTTCTCAAAAGCAGTGAATTTGTGCCATTTCAATAGCAAGTTCAGTGGCTAACCAATATAGGCGTGCTGCCGATTGGACGAAAAAATATGTCACCGTAGTTTTTATACATGGAAATGCACCGCACATGTGTGTACTGCATTGCGCTTGTTTACATGAATACTTGGTCGTAGAAACGACTTACTGCTGCGTTATCTACTGTAAAAAAAAGCATAAGTGTAGGATAGCAGTGTCCATTAAGCAGCGCGAGCATAGACAGCGTCGCTTAGTTACAATGCCGAAGCAAGCTAGATACATGGCGCCAACTAGAAGATGCTGCCATCCTACTAGCGAAGACGCGGGAAGTCACGAAATGCGCGGGCAATCTGTGAGTATATAAGGAGGCATGAGTCATAAATGAGTCAGTAGTCGTTGGTGCGAGCCAGGCAGAGGACGTGTGTTGCTTTAGCGAGAGAATGGCGAACTTGTAACGGTCGCCGCCCGGTCATCGGGGTGGTGGACACTACAATAAGTAATATAAGTATGGCAATGCGGAGGAAACTAAGGGCATGGCAGCACTGTTGCCACTACAGACGAAAATTAAGTAAACCAACTAGATGCGCTAGCGCGGGCCATAAGCAGGCATGCCTGACGCTGTAGATATAACTACTTGCCCCCGTTTGTGAAGGCTGGGTTTCGAGTTGCTGGATTTACACGCCGCACCTGGCACCGCAAGGACCAACCAAAACAACCGTATATAACTATATATAAACTACGTAAGTGAGCAATTGAGCCACATAAATGCTAGAGGCAGCGTATGTAATGAAAGTAAAATATAAATAGAGCATAAAAGAGATTTCATTTAAAATTATATATAAATTAAGCATATAGTACAAACTTACTTAAAGAGCGTCGAAAAGAGTCGATGTACAAATGCCGCTTTCGACCAGTTCGGACACTGACACGCACTGATAAAACTGCGGTATAAATATGGCACCGGCAGATTATCTTCAGGAGTAGATTGAAATACACAGAGCTTGTTAAGTTTTTATGTGCCGCGTGTGCAGAGTGGAACATGAAAATATTTAGCATGCCTGTAAAGTGTTTACATTTTAGCGTGCGTTAAATTGTCAGGATCTAGCAAGCGTATGACACGGAAACAATTTAGGGAAACCGAAACACTGATTCGCAGCGTAGTCGCGGCTTAATAATTTTTTTTAAGGGGCGAATTATAACTGTGTGTATATATATATATATATATATATATATATATATAGCCTTTCGCAGTATTTCAAGATAGTCTTTTTGCTGCGTTTAATCCCCTGAACATGCACTCGTTTCAGAATAGAATCTTATACGTCAAAATTGGACCCAATTTTCATATGCTTGACAACCAAATCGTTTTCCTTAAATGAATTGCTTTGCACCGAACGATACTGTTGGTCGAGTTCGATGTTGTATTCGGCGAGTCCGGTGGTGTTTAGGAGGGCATCGCTGTGGTTATATTCTGGGTCGTCGTCTTCTCGCGTGCATTACTGGGGTCTCGGCAGCTGGCCTAAAAACGTCAACAGATTGCAAATATATTTTTTATTAAAATGGGTCTTTTTTGCTATTTTGTGGCGCTCACCTCAAGAACGATAATCCGCCATATCATGATACTTGATTGAATTCGACAACCGGTGTTTGAACGGACGTTAGGCTGTCTAGGGCCAATAACCTATATGACGTGCCCTAAATGATGTGTTATAGAGGAATTTAAGAAACGGGTTTGGTTCGCTTCAGCTGCATGATAAAGTGGACCGAAACAATTGGATATAAAAAAAAACAGGCGTATAATATATATATATATATATATATATATATATATATATATTATACGCCTGTTTTTTTATATATATATATATATATATATATATATTCAAAACATTACAGTCCTGTCTTAGAATAGTGTAGCTACCAAATTAAAAACAAGTGGATGCTTTATCTAGCTGTTTTCTCAAAGAGATTCTCTGGTAGAGTACGCTTACGTTAGGAAACAATAGGCCAGCGTTTTAGAAGTTACGACATACAAAAATTAGGCATTTTTTCCATCGTTATTAAGTTTGAGTTCTTATAAGCATTTATAAGTGTTTGTAATAGGTCTACATGCTTACCAAAGTGCCAAGGAAGGTATGAAGTGCACGATTATATATACACATGCATACATATGTGTATACGTATAAAAACGTGCACATTTAAGTGTAGTTTCAATGATCTATCTCTGCTAGAGCATATATATATGTAAGTCTGAATACATGTACCATAATTTTCAGACAGATAACGTCACAAAAGATTCTACCGACCGTTGTGGTGAGCACCGGTGAATGCCGGCTGCTGTGGGGGCTGTTTAAAGTGCGGAGCGAACGGACGTTCCTGTGGGATTTCGTGTGAGCTCGACATTCGAGGCAAGTTCAAGCTATGCCGATAGTGCTGGTTAGGTTGAAGGGTTTGACTATAGGCAGCGGGCTGGTACGCATAAGCTCGACTGTTTTCGAGGATGCGCTTGAGGTCTTCATCGCTGAGGCTTGCCGGTGCGCCTTCTCCTCCCTGGTCGGCGTCTCCAAAGACGTCGTCCTCCATCTGTTCGTCCGTGTAGAAGACGGGAGGATCAGCCGGCTTTCCAGTGGCATCGACAATCTCGGTCCGGTGCACCTCCTTAGCACAATGTAACAAGCATGCAGATGCAATCAAAGAAACAGCGTGCAACAACATTTGCATGTGGATGTGCAAGTGCGTTACTGAAGCAAGGCGCAACCCAAAGTAGGGGCGCGTCATTTCATCGTTAGTTAGACATTGTGCATGTGTGCATAAGTGCATAAAGCCAATAAAAATTGTCGCCATTATACAAGAACCGATCATATGTGCCTTCACTATATAGTGAAGGCCCCCCTGTGAAGCCGAAGAACAACCCACTGACCTGATCTGGACGGCTATTCCTCACACCATTAGTCTCCGTCCGCCGGACATATACTCGTTCACCGTAGTTGACTGCTCGGCGCGTATCTGGCACGTCATCGTCGGCCATTTCCTCCTGGACGTAGCTCGGCACGTATCCCGAGCTTGACTGTTGCCGACGTTTTAGATCAAAGTGTGGCGATAGCGTCGATGTTTGGGATTGGCTGAGCCCGGCGGCGTTCCTGGAGTTCGGTGTCGTCGTAGACAGTTCGGAATCTCGAGTGGGTACAGCCGGCTCGTCATAACGAATCGGTCGTTCGTTCTGGGCGTACATCGGCCCGGGACGAATCGCAGCACCTTGGTAGTTAGGGGAGCGGGGACCTTGAGTCACGCCTCTGTCGTTTGAGGAGGACTGGCTGCTAGCCTCCGGAGCTGGTTGCTTCCGTCCCAGTCTTTCGGTGATGTCCGGTGTCGGTGCACCGCTATGCGAGTGTTGCCCATCCTCACCGGCTTCATCACTGTCGTGATCCTGGTGGTGACTACTGTGCGAGTGATCGTAGACGATCTGGTGTGTCGATGCGTAAGCATGAGATTCGGGATGATGCGCCATGTGCGAGTGATTGAAGCGATTCGGTGGGCTTCTGCTGACATCTGTCTCCGGAGGTAGAACGGTCCTGGCTTGGCTGCGGGTATGCTCTTGATGCGGCTGGCGGTTCGGCCTCTGCTGGTCTACTGGCCTCTGTGCGTATACTGGGCCTCTTGTAGCTTCTGGCTCTGTTGGCTTGCGAGGTCCGGCGCTATCTTCTTGGGCCGAGACTGGCTCCACTTGAGCACTCGAGTCGACTGGAACCTCCTCGTCTTGCGACGGCTCGCGGTATCGTTCGTTCTGTGCCACCTCTGGCTGTCTTTGACCGTTGGTCGCCTGAAGCCTGACGCGGTGAACAGGAACTGGCAAGAATCTTCGATTGCCCGCATCATCACCAGTACTGCCTTCTTGTGTTGGCACCCGCGACTGACGATACTCGGGCCCGTTTTGCTCGATTGTGTGGTCTCGGGTGCTACCGCTGGGGTTGTTGTTCCTCTGTGGAGGCGGGGGTCGTCTTTCAGGCAGTGTGGCTGTGACGCCGCGCGCAGAGCTTCCAACAGCCACGCCGTAAGTATGCGCATTCAAGACCGGATAGGCAGCATAGCCGCTTCGACTGTCGACCGCCTGGCCGTGGTAGTGTGAGGGGTGAACTTCAGCAGCCCCCCTGCGTTCTTCCCCCTCCGATTCTTCAATGGCAGTTTGGCCTGGTTGGCGTCTCGGCTGCTCGGTTGGGTTGTTGTACTCGTCGCCGCCGTCGCCGCCGCCACCGAAGTCGCCGTTGCGTCGCGCGTCCAACGTGCCGGAGCGCGACAGAAAGATCGCTTGCGGGTTGTAGGGCGCCGGCGGAGGTGCACCGCCTACTGCTCCACTATGTCCACCGCATTTCACCTAACGATAAATTCCATAAAACACATATATACAATATACCGTCAAATGTTATCAATAGTATCTCATCTATTAATGTTAAAACGTACATATAAATACTATCAAGAAATATGCGTTTTAACAATAATATACATATATTTGCGCTGAAATTAAGATACACTTTGCAGCGCTTTATATATATATATATATATATATATATATATATTTGTTGAAATGGTAATACAACAAATGTTGTTCCACACCAAATCCCCAGATTATGAAATGCATATTCTTTCTATAGGCTATTGATAGCATGTAGAAATGAGATATAGACAGATCTAAACAGAAGCTTTAAAGGCCTGGCATCGTCAGACACCTGTTAAATTTGCCATTGTTTATTAGCCTGCCCTGCACCGTATTAGTGCTGCCTCTCTTAGCGCAGCTAGCCTACATATATGTATATAACATAACATAACATCACTTTTATTTCACATAAAAGGGTTGGTATCAATATACATACTTCTGTAAGACAATTACATAAGTACATTTACGTAAAAATGAAATATTACTAGGTAAACTTAATTTCAGGAAATAAATCTAGGTAATTTTTAATTGTAGTTGTGTATTGTATATTGCGCTCAACAACTGCGGCAGAAAAAGCAAAATCAATAATTGTTATTTCCAGAATTATAATATTTTCCTAGTAATGCTTGTCGTTATTCACAAAACGTTGAGCTTTAAGTCAAAATAGCACACTGGAGCATTCTTTAAATGTTTTCCATTTATGAGAAGGCTACTGTAGAAATTAGGTAGTGCAAGCAACATTAAATCAAATTAACCTTTTTCCTAAATTATCCGACGACAAACTATGAAGATATGTAAAAAACGAAACAAAAAGGGTGAATTCGCTATAAACGAGCAAACTGTTTTCTGCGAAACGACAGATCAAATGGAAGAGCCGAACAACGGTTCAGCTACTTGACCTTATGAACGGGTACTGACGTCACTTCTAGCAGAAATCGTTTATTTCTCAGAAAGCTCTTACGAAACCCTTAAAGAGCAAGGGTCTTGCTCGTCTTGCCCACGCGATGACAGACCACCTCAATCTGGGAACAGTTGTGAACTGCAGACATAGTTTATTGCTTTTATTTTACATTTTTTTTTGCTTTGCCTTCCTCAGCGAACAAACACATAGAACCGACAGAGACGCAGAGTCATCTCCATCCGTCAACCCAGTGATCATCTATTTGTCGTTTTGTTTCGATTCGTTCCGTAAAGTGATTCTGTGAACATTTTTGTCTCGTGCCAGCAACGGCAAGTAGCTGCTCGTCTTCACCTTAGTTCTGACGACAAGGCAGCACCATTATCGGACGATTGCAGAACGATCGACTACACAGAAAGCAGCGTTATTTCGTCAGAACCAAGTGTATTTGACTAGATCAGATATTCTCATATATATAAAGTTATGCAATATATATTTTGTCGTTGTTCCTTATGGGTGCTTATGCTGCGCAGCCAATGTGACAGTTTGTCTCGAAGACGGTTTCAAATCTGGCTTTAAACTTCATGAGGTAGCTCATGAGGTTGAACGGCGTCCCCCTGTTGAATAGATCTGTGCACGCGTCAGTGTGTGTGCTATATGTGATCGAAAGCATAAACTGAATTTATGTATATGTAGTGCCTGTACCAATGGTGATTGGTAATGTAAATTCCGCACGGGCAAAGTTTTGACGCTCCAATGATGTTCTTCTGACCTGCAGATATCATTGAGGGGGTTTTGGTCGCCTCTGCGAGCAAAAATTAAAAAGCACATATATATATATATATATATATATATATATATAAGAGAAATAAATAGAGAAAAGAAGATGAGAAACATAGAGGGACAACATTTTCGGGACATAGCGGGAGTTTACGTCGGTGCGTTCGTACCTTGTGGGCGTGGTTGCAGATGTGCGCCGATGGGTCAAACAGCGTTCCCGCTGGACATTGCTGTCGGTACGGTCTGCAGTGGGCACAGTTCACAAACGACCCGCAGTCCTCGGCGACTGGGAACAGCCCCGACGATGCTAGACACGGACTTCCCGGCGGACACTACGATTTCGAGCCGTGCGGCCACATTAAGCACATTGAAAACATGAAAGAAAGAAAACGGAATGGACGAGTTTGTATATATATATATATATATATATATATACGTAAAAATGACTTGTTGAAATAACCTGCAACTCAGATTTTATAAATCGCGGATAGGATTCCGACATGACGCACAATGACTAGATGCTGATCTATTTGTGATTTATGTGAACATTTCTTTTTGCGTAACCTGGTTACCTTTAAGAAAATATTAAAAAGTGCGTCGTAAAAGCGCAGTATTTTCAGCGAGTAATGTTTTTAATATATATTTTAAATGGAAAAACGGCTATATCATATATATATATATATATATATATATATATATGTTCGTTTCGCCAACTAAAAGTTGTACTGAGTTGTACCTGAGCAGTCGCCTGATGCGCCGATATTCCAAGCAACGGTATTAGGATGCCGAGATGAGCGGTCCTCATCTTGACAAACGCAGTGACGCCAGATGTGAACCGATTAGACAACAAAGAAACAACCAATTCACTACGTGACGTGCACGTATTCACAGTGAGCAGCACAAACGCATTGATACGAACGGTTCTCTCGCGTGCTGAAGGCCTGTTTGTTTTGACGCTTGAATTCACAGCAAAAACAGAACTCAAAACTTAAGTAAAGTCACCCGCATAAAATCGGCGCGCAAAAACCAATATTCGTGGGTATATCGCCGAAGAGTCGGTTGATCGTTGAAGAATGCAACAAACTCGGGAACAATTTGGAGATAGCTGCGTGAGGTAGAAATGATGACCGTAGAGGAATGCGGGGAAGATAACTTGAAAGCCTAACTTAGGGGGGCCGCAAGAAAACTCGAATAGATGTCACTTCGACTGTCCCATGGCTGTGTCGATCGATCGCTCGCTGTTTGCGTATGAAAGCCAGACGGATGGTGACGTCTCTGGACACGGGACGTCTCGACTTTTGACTAACAGAAGTGTGGCGTGTCTCATTCGCCTCTTATACACCTCGATGTGGCGACGGATAACAGCCGGAGAACGAAGATAGATGCTGGCGGCTCGCCCATCCGCGCGTGCGTTTTTTGTTGTCGATTTCGAGTTGAGGGTCTCCTCCGCTGCCAAAGCGTCCACGGTGATCACGGTGACCAACAAGCGTTTGGTCGCGACGCGATTGCCTCACTCGCTCACCGGTTGGTGGAGTCGTACGAATAGTATGAACTTCATCGCCATTGCGAGTCGGTGTCACCTTACATGACAACAACAACAGCAACAATGACAACAACGACGACAACAACAACAGCAACGACAACAACAACAGCAACAACAGCAACGACAACAACAACAACAACAACAACAACAGCTACAACAACAACAACAACAACAACCACCCCTGCGTTAGCAGCTGTGAATGTCGCCAGTGCCACGATGCTTGACACGCATGATACGAAATGACGTCAAGGCGATTAGGCGTCGCCCACAGTGACCTCCGTGACTATCTGTTGTCTTCTTAATTGTCCTCTGGCGTCTGCCCAGCGTTTTGTTTGCTAGTGAGTCGCTTTTTTGCCACAAGGATTGTGTGTGGCTTCCAGTTCGATACCTCCAAGCTCGCCGTCGCCTCTCCACTACAGCGGTTTGTGTTGCAGTCCTGCTCCGGGTTTTGTCTACCGGTTCAGGTGCGTTTTTAACAATTATACGCAGAGTATACGATTGGTTCACGGCAATGCGGTAAGGCCGCCCTAGTCTATTCGGAGAACCAACCAGGTCTTAGTGACTCATGACTTGAATGTATTTGCTTATGTAATTTCGTCGACGGGGCGGAGTGGAAGAAACAGCCGGCGGCTCTGGTACTGGAAAGCGCGCAAAGACATTGGAGTACGCAAAGACGCGAGACGCAACGCGTACTCATTCGTTCGAAGAGCCTTCCTCTAGATTCTGCAGATTTGTAAATTCGTAGGATGACTTCATCATTCGTGTCGTGCGCCAAATTCAAAACTGTGTGTGAGCTAATCGTTATCGTGTACGGAGTCTCTGGCATAGTCTTGGGCATGTCTACCGCCGACACTGCTAGAATCTTGTGTTTGATATTGAGGTGTCATTCTTTTGTGATCAGTGCTGCCAGCACGAGCGTGTTCTTAATCGTTAAAACAGAACTATCATTCTGTGAACGAAGTCAAACAGCCGGCTGACACTAGCTCGTACTAGGTGAAGTCCAGGTGGAAGAAGAAAACGTTAAACATAGGCGATTCTGCGGATCTGCAAATAACATAGCGGCAGGAGTATATATATATATAAATTTGTCAATTATGTTTATTTCACTCAAATCGAGTATAATATACAGTTCAAAAATGTTTCTTCATGAAGCGCTATCTTCCTCACGCTTCCGGCGAGCGAAGTAGTGCAACGATTTTTGGTTCATTGCTGTGTATTCCACGACACACCTCTGCAGGCAGGTGCACACAACGTACTCCTCGTGATCTGCAAATAGCAAGGGGAATAAGCGGTCACCATCACCAACATTATTTTGCGTGTGTGGGTATGGTCTTTTTCACTTTCTTAAATATATATATATATATATATATATATATATAGAGAGAGAGAGAGAGAGATAACGATTGTTTACATTCACACGAAGGACCGCAATCACGCAGTAGAAGAGACAGAAAAGCAGGCATAGTTGTAGGTCTTGTGAATGGGCTCGTCGAGGCGACGTGGTTAGTGGTTAGCGGCTCGAAGGTGGCCGGTTTGACCATCGCCACTCCCGTCATTCAGTTGAGCCAGCAAATGACAAACTAAGCAGGTTGCGGCCAACCCAAGCAGGCGAACACGAGTGGAAATCAAAGAGGCCGGCTTGCCTCTGCGCCGCGGCCCGGGCCGCGAATCTAATCTCGATCAACGGAGTGGCGGTGCCGCATGGCATGCGGAGTCTGGCTGGACGGATCTCGTACCGACAAAGGGGGGGAGCGGGGGCACAACAGTGGGGGTCGAACCACCCAACCGACCTCGGAAAGATGACGACGAGGGTGATGATAATAACACTATAGGTATGATGCTGATGATGTCACATGTCTCCGAGAAATGGCCGACGGCCGGAAGAAGACAATCTCTGGGGCAAGAAGGCGCTGTTGATCTCTAGAGGAAGAAGGCAGTTGGTCTCTAGGAGAAACGTTCGCATGATCTCGGGGAGGAGTCGCCTAGTTGCTCGCAGAGAACGCACAAACAGGGCTATGACTATGACGCATGCTGGACGGTAGAGGCGTCAGCCGAGGCCGATGGCCTCGGCGGCCACCATCGTCAGTAGCGAAAACAACCTTAACAGAGTCAGCACAACGACGACAGCAACAACAACAACAACAACAACCAAAACAACAACACCAACACCAACAACAACAACAACAACAACAACAACCAAAACAACAACAACAACAACAACAACAACACCAACAACAACAACAACACCAACACCAACACCAACACCAACACCACCAACAACAACACCACCAACAACAACAACAACAACAACAACAACAACAACAACAACAACAACATCAACATCAACATCAACAACAACAACCAATAAATAACTCTTACTTCTGGCACAACCGGCGCACAATGCAGATTTGAATAATTTGCAAATTACCTTAGATATATATATATATATATATATATACATGTACACACTTGCTAGAAACAAAAGCAGTGTTAATCACGGCCGCTACGAAATTAGTTAGGAGTCAGTTAACTAGCCAGTAAGTCCAAGCTAGTATGAGAATCGGTTAGTCGGTATACCACCTCTTAGGTCGCCGTATTGCTGGAGGTCGCCGTTGTTCGACGGGGCCCCAATGGCCTTGGCATGCCTGGCACGTCTTTTTTTGTCGATGCTCGCCCGTTCTTTTCTTGGTTATTGCTTAGCCGTAAGTGGAGACTGCAAGGTCACTATTGTTGTTGCCGTTGTGCTTTTGTTGTTGTTGTTGTTGTGCTTTTGTTGTTGTTGTTGCCGTCGTGCTTTTGTTGTTGTTGTCGCTATCGCCGTGTTTGTTGCGCTTGTTGATGTCATTGTTGTCATAGTTGCTAATGCTGCTGCTTTTCCAGCTGCTACACCGGGTTTTTGCTGCAATGCGATTTTCGATTCTCATTTCGTTTTCTCGTCCCTATCGTTCAAATCACACAGCAAAAAAAAAAAGAATCAAAGCAAAAACCCAGGACAAAAAGAAAAACAAGCAAATAAAGCAAACGCAGAGGAAGAACCTTGTGTATTCACTCCTGCGCAGCTCGCACTCCAGACTGCTCCAGACCACTTTTGGGGCAGAGATCAGGTACGTCAGCCAATGCGTTCCTTTTTTTTTTTGGTGTTGTTATTATCATCGCGGTTTATGTGCGCTACTTCTATCGCATCCCCGCCCAGCGTAAGTCGATTCAGCGATATCTGGTATACCCGTCTTAATCTATCAGTTAAAATAGATTGGGTAGACATCTTGTCATCTTGTAGCTGGCAGAAGCAGCAGGTTAATGGCAAATTAAGAACTTTATGCATCAGAAAACTCACCGTGGTCACATTTTTTTAAAATTTATTTATCAAAATTGCATTTACGTACTTTTACGATGATGTACTGCCTGCTGTTCAACACTACAGCCCTTCTCAGTATTTAAGTAGCCAACAAATGAGCGTATATATATATATATATATATATATATATATATAGCAGTACCAATATTGAATAGTCACAATCGGTATGGTAACGGTATCCCAATGTAATAGAGCGTAACACACAATTACCGGAATAGAAGCAACAACAACGCAGTAATGCCTATACTACCAAGAACAACAGCGACAACATTAAGAACAACGGACGAGATACTTACAGAAACGGAGGTCACACATTAGGTGGGTAATAGTAACGATTTATCGACAACAATACAAAGAAAACTGTGTGACAGTAGTTTATGTTACTCATTTTGTCGCCGTTGTGACGATTGACTTTTGAGTTACTTTTGAGTTCGCCTACAGTAACACAAGTGAACTTGCTGTTCACATTAAATTACTCATGCTTTAAACTTAGCACAGCAGTGCTCGCAATAGCCTGCAGTGCGCAGTTCAGTCGACAGACAACGAACAGCTTACGTGTTTTACTGCGCAGATAACTAGACTTACAATAAAGACAAAATATGGTAACCTCAATCGTCAACAAAAGCGAAACAATGTATTGCCAAACACCTAAATAGAGTGCTAGACCTCAATCGTCATAAAAATAATGTATAGAGGCACAAATCTAAAATACGGAATCCCGTATATATATATATATATATATATATATATATATATATATATATATATATATATATATATATATAGGGTCATAACTAACACAAGCTGAAGCCATCCAATCTAGCACGTTTAGGGCAAAGGTGCATTAGAGAGGAAAATCTGTATTCAACTACAGGTATGCATAAAAAAATCAAGAGAATCATCTGCGACAACCTGCGACCTGCAAGTAGTAATGGAATCAAAACATAATATTTGAGTTAAAAATGTTTGCACATTGATGAAGGAAAGGTGTAAGACTAGAAGCAGTTGAGTACGCTTTCAAGCACCCTTTTCATATGTTAGCGTCATAAACTCGCGCGTGGTGATACGAGAAATGGCGCAGATGCACTTAGAACACGCTGCAGACATTTTCACTATCGGTGAACGACGAACTGCCAGCGCGGGCAGATAAGTAAACTTAGTGCGAAATAAAGTCGAGAGCCCGCTTGGCAGTCACCACAAAAGGTGGCACGCCTTTGAGACCCAGGGCCATTTTCTCTGAGGTCACAGGTACGCGGGCCGTCTCGGCTGTATCACTGTACTCAATTCGAATCTAACTAGTTAAGTAGCTTTTACCGGTGCGCCGGTGTTCGGCCCTTTCGTGTATAAGACCTTGACTTGGAGGTTTACAGCAAGGTATTGCGCTGTTGAGCGATAAGCATGCTTTGAACACCTTGGCGGGTTAATTGATTGGATAGCTATGTCGTAAAATACGGTTGCTAACTTCGCTATGATAAGTATCCAAATGATACAAGTGAGTGTAGCGCTAAAAATGTAAACAAGCTTACATGTGTATGTAGTACGCAGGTGTAATGTTGCCTTAGTTTTCGGCAGGCCAAGTTGAAGTACCGTTGGCAGAGGGTCACGGTCGGCTTCAGCTTGATTCTGCTGGACATTACATTTAGCCGCCTTCGCTTATGTAGAAAAGGAGCTCCAGCAAGAAGCTACACTTTCGGGCTGTCAAATTTTGCCACAAAATGCTGCAGTCTGTCGTTTGTCCGAATAGTGTTTAAAATATCGGCAAATTAAAGGAGGGGGGGATTCTTTATTCTTTTAGCGGTTTCTAGTTCAGCCAGGCGTTCAGCGGACTCAAATTAAATTGGATTGTGACAAAGTCTCCTTTGTTTACTTCTCTATTGTATCCCTGTCTCTCTGTAGCACACGGTCTGCACGGCGACTGCCATGCAACGAGGCTTGGTTTGTATATAAATGTAAACTAGATATAAATTAAATAAGCACAAACGCAATACAATAGTTAACGTTTATTACGGAATGTCGTTTTACATACACTTATTACAATTATGCTCTCACCATGCTTATCACTATATATACATATTTGCATCCTTGTTGCTGCGCATGTTCCTCGTACGTAAATGTTGTAAACTTTTTTGGTATATCTGAAGACATCTGCCTTCAAAGTATATATATATATGTATATATATATATATGTATATATATATATATATATATATATATATACGTCATCGAACAGCATACGTAATTGAGATCGAGCTTCAAAATTAAGATATAAGGCACAAGGTAACTGTTATAAAATTGAAAAACTGCAACACACATTTCTTTAACACTACTCCGTAATGTTTTTCTCTCTGTCTTCCTTCTTCGCCGCCATATCTGTGTCTTTGGCCACGACGAGGAGATAACGAATGCCGCAGTTCTAGTATGAACCGTGCTATGCAGAAAAAAAATTTCCAAAAAAAATTTTATATATATATTTGTGGTGGAAATAAGCCTTCAATGTGCGCTATTCTATCTGCTACGATAAATTTTCGTCACATGAGTGAAAAATAAATTCTTCAAAACGGCAACGGGTCCTGGCCTACCTTAGTTTAACTCAGGAGGTACAATAGTCATCGCGTTCCGTACTGCGGATCGCTTTTCTTCTAGGGAGTGCAAGTTATATGTACGCATCTTACCCAGGGCAGTGATATATATTTATACGACGTTTCATCGTTGCTAATACGTAAAAGGGTACGTGAGCATCATGGCCATTGGTCCGCTGAATGCTAACAGGGGAAATGTGATTAACTCGAGCACAATCCCAATCGCGATGGCCCAGGCACCGTTGGATGAATCCGACACGGAATCTTCATCGGAATCCGAATCGTCGCTTTTCCGCGGTCGTTGCGAGCGATGAGCCAAACAGTGCGAGCGACAGATAAAGTACGTTTCGACAACGCACAGCACAACCAGCGATGAGAAACGGAACTCCTGTGCCAGATTGATCGTTAAATAAATAGTCCGCAAAGCATTAGTGACCACACATACACATTTAAAAAATCATAATTTCAAGCTTATGCTCAGCCAACATTTAACGTCTACTGATTTGTATTTGCATTGCTCCGTAAGATAGACCTCATAAATACATACAAACGTGCAACGGCGGGGATCGAAAACCAGCTCGTGTGTGTCTCCTCCGGTTGCAAGACGCACGCAAATGCACCACGCCGCTAGGCTCAACAACTCCCCATACACTAAGTTTACGCGACTCCGTACTCTGATCAGGTTTAAGCACTCAGAAACATTTTCGGGTATCGGTCGCTTCAGACTCTTATAACCGTTGATCATCGTAGATATCGTTTTAGGATTATTGGTGCCCTCATTTTCTCTTTTCTTCAATATGGAGGCACCGAAAAGGGCCTTTAAAGTGCCCGACTACTACATAAGTAGTAATAGATTAAGATCTCATTTCGTGTAGCCTTGCATGCCTCCGTAACCTTGTTACTGTTGCTATTGTTTAAAAAAAGGTGTACCGACAAACGTAATTAAACTAGTACACGAGAATCCGGATTAAAATCTACTTGCCGTTTTTTATCGGTTATTATTGATATATTTTTTCTTCCCTATTCAAGCAACAAATCTAAGCGAAACTTCTCAGCACAGTTGCTGTATGCGCTCGAGTATATTTGAAAGCACTCAATAAACGGTGCCATCCGTTCATGGTATTTTAATGCGGAAAAGACGTGCGTCTTGATGCAAACGATTTATTTGAACGTATGCGCATGTTTTTCATGGCTATCTCTACGTGTCGTGGCGTTCTCAACTGGAAGGAGCTGTAGTTAGTGGCAGCGGTTGACATTGAACCTTGCGTGGCGGACGCTTACCTCGTAGAGTTTGTACTTCCAGAGGATTCCCGCCGCTACGATCAGCAGGACGCCAAGTTTCCCTGCCAGAGCTTTTCCGCGTAGCCTTTGGAAACTCGACACGAAGACTACAAGTGCAAGGTTCGTCACGTAGAGAAACTGCAGCGCAGGAATGTCACTCCGAAGGACGTGCTCAGTTCCAAAGCAGAGGAGCTGTACAACAACAATTGCAAGATGAGAGCGAACACAAACTATTATTTATAAACGGCAGACGGCCAGTAATATAAGTTGTAGCGCTTTCTTTTGTCGAAACCAAAACATTTAGCTTCTTTTTGCTGTTCCAAGTAAGGGAGAATGAAGATAAAAGTAGTGCTTTCAGACACCTGTAGTTTTAAAAGCCTGGGGAAAAAATAGACGTGTTGATCCCCACAGACACAGATCCCAGGCAGAAGTATCCCCGCCTCGTCTTCTTGCGCCGATATAGAAACGTTGGCAAAGCTTATTTCCGTGTAATTTAGAGGCGAAGAAACACTCCAAAGCCGCGGTGTAAGATCACCCGTGCAGCTAACACAGAGGTCAACCGAGCTAACAATAGCCACTGACAGCTAGCGAGCAAACTCCAGAGCTTTTGACATCATTGTCTTTTTGAACTTGAAAAGCTATTCTAGCTAGTGAGCCGACCGAGCCACAATTAGGAAGTGTTATGATGTGGTTAGGAGTGTGGTTGGAGGAGGCCTGGCTAGCGCTGCTAAGAAACGAGTGGTATTGCTAAATTGCATCAAAAAACAATAGGCTCGATTATACAGTGCACGTGGTATACCACTTCTAGAGTACAAATCCCTGTCAGTTTAAAAGCGCTGCCATTTATATTTATCTAGCAATTCCGTGTCGAGGCGAGAGAGAGAGAGAGAGAGAGAGAGAGATGTGTTAATGACACGCTTTGGATAGTCAAATAGTGTCGTATTTGTTGTCACGTCACAAAATTTCTAGCCTTTAGGCTTGTGCGGATGGCTTGCCCGGACTTGGGAACCGTACTTACGTTACGGTAAAGTGAGTAGTCGCGGAAATGAACTCCCTAAGTGAACACGCGGCGCTTACTAGCAACGATAATACGCTGCATTGCGTTACACATTTGTACCTGACTATATGCAATGGCAATAGGCTTCTACTGACTTCAATGTAAAAACTGGAAACATTTGTATACCTAATAGCTTCTTAATAACTTACACATCAGAAGTAAACAAGTGAACAGTGCAATAAAGTTGTGGTGTATCCTCGGAATACGATTGGTTGACCTAAGAGGTAAACGTACGGCCATTCTCGATCGACTAATTATTAATCAGCTAAAGTTTAATGTAAACATGCAGATTGTAGATATCATTATTTAGCCTTCTATTCTGAACCACCGTTCAAAGCGAAGGAATTGGGACACCCGTGTAGATGGTATGTGATGCCAAAATCTACAAGAATCTCCGCAAAGTCTACACTTGCAGGTCGAAATACATAACTCTGTGAAAGTTTTTTTTCTCTATGACTAGAGGCAACAGCCGCAACAGCAGCTGCGGCAACAACAACAACATGCGAACACCGTAAATAGCAAAGCTAGTGGCAAGACCTAGTCATTATCGGGCTAGACAGGTGCGAACACAGGTAGTCACGTAAGGGATTGCGTAAAGGTGTGTGCACTCTGTTACGAGCAAACATTACCTGCAAGCAAAGAAACACCGTGAGACCAGACAGTGGCAGAATGAGCAGGACAGCGTTCCAGGGAAATCGGTAATGATGCCGACGTGTGGCCACGGCTAGGAGAGCCGTCATTACGAAGTAGGCCAGGCCAGGATAATAGTAGTCGTCGATTGTCGACTGTGGTAACTGGCCCGACTTCACCTCCATCACGAGAGCCGACGATACAGCTGAAGAAGCACGGGTTGATTGTTAGTTGAAACGCTATGATTGTAAGTTGATCACTAATAAAACAATCTCATCGAGCAGGTTGGATTCAACGACGACAATAAGCGTAGTTTGAGTCCATACTTGTCCACTCTTTTTGCAGAGTGGCTTGCATGGCTTCTCCTCAGGTTAGTTATACTGCCTCTATAGTCGTGTCTATATATTGTATATCTATGTATGATACGCATCTATATATATATATATATACATATATATATGTATATATATATATATGTATATATATATATATATATCGTTTCAGTTCCTTGCATGGAGCAGGAAAACAGTGCAATGTGGGCATGCCAGAGGTTGCTTGACGTTTTGCCTTGTTGTGAAACACGATGCGAGACCTTCGAAACTGGAGCGTTCACGGCACATTAATTATACTACTCTGGTTGCTCGTCTGACTAAGTTATATGTAAGCAAGTAAGGTGTTCAATGGTAGTATATATGAATACGTTGCGTTGAGCGTAACCGAGATGACCTCACACCGGTAATAGTTAGCTCGTTAGTTGTACGTACAAGAACATTGAAGCGCAATCAAATAGTGTCACCTACATCGAGGACACTCTGTTGAAGTACAAAAACTACACTCTGGGAAACGCACGAGTGGCGTGACCTCGTGCCCTCAGTAGAAGAAAAAGTAATATAGGTGTACAGAAAGTGCTACATACGGGTATGTTGAGAACCTTGGGATGTAAAATCACAAAAAAACTTGGGAACAATGTTGTCGAGCGGGAACAAGACAATTTGTAGAAAGTACAAGCAAAGCAGCAAACCCTCCAGAACACTGCTCCGCTATGATCTTCGGCATATGGCTGACATAAGGCAATGCTCCGTAAGGACAGAGTACAAGCAGATCTGGAAGAAGACCAAAACTGCCCAGAAATCTGCGGCATTACAGAGGCATTCAAGTACTGCCACATACCGCAGAAGCACACAATGTATGCGTCAAGATGAATATATATTGGATCTCCAGAAAAGTTTTTTCGGTTTTTTAATGATTCTCTACGGACAAAACCAAAAAAAAAACTTTTTGTAGCCCTATAGAAGTAAGTCAGAGATATTATGGCATAACATCCAGCAGAGCAGATGTGGGAAGAAAAGTTTTGCAATTTGCCAAATGTATGTGTACATTGGGCGGCAAAGAACGCGTGCGACAGTAGAAGTTCGCTAGTAGCGATACAGTGCAGTAATGCTAAGAGCATATGTATAGCATGTTCCACACGTCCTATACAGAGCGGAACGACTGGGTAACTCTAAAACGTGGAAGCATGACTGAGCAACTTTTATTTTTAAATATGTAATGATCATTTATTTTTCGTAAATTACATTATGTATGTAGGAAGAGACACATATTACGGAAGATTAGCTAAGCCAATGTGCCTAGCGGGTTTGTATCGTGATTATAACGTATCCGCTTTGTCTAGGCTAGGCCGAGATCACTTCAGAAGTGTACCCCGAGCGGAGGCCGCGTTTCCACGTTGTATGTCAAGATCCACCCGTTGTTTCAAAAAGCAAACTGAGCAAAAATGCGTGCAGAGCCGTGGATCTTTAGACCCGAAATACTCTCTTAGGTGATTGGTATATTTAGTCAGGCGGCGTCATTTTTTTGGGGGAGGAAGCCCGGACATATGAAGACATTCGAGCATATGGCTGTCAGGACACTTCATATCCTGTCGTGAAGCCTGTGATACTTGAGTGTAGTTGTTACTCTTTGTGCTCGTTCGATTACCAATAACATCGCTCATACTCCACTACTGCAGAGGTTGCTAAATGCTTTTCGTTTTAGGCAAATACGTTCACCTGCAATAGAGCGCAGTACTTGTTACCTACCTGAGGTGCGTTCACCTGAGTCATATTCACACGTGTCACCTTGCAATCACAGTACTGCATACTGCGATAGCAGTGTGCACAATGCGGACAAATCGAGGAAGACGTCAAGACGGTAAACTTACCATGAGTCACAAACGTATGAACTGCGAGAATTACAAACACATTGCCAATGATGATATTTGTTTCTGTCCGCACGTCATACCGATCCGACACGTCATCGACTTTGGACTCGAGGTCTTTGACGATTGCCTTATCAGTTTCTTTCGGGGGCTCGAGCTCTTCGACACCTTTCGACGATTTGCCGTGGTCGTCCTCAATCACTACCACGACCTCAGATCGTTCCATTTGTGACACTTTCTCATGGCTAAGTTGCTCCATCTTGTTCGCCGAGAAAACTGCGCCGATGCACAATTCTGCCAAGACCAGAACACCAATCAAAACAACAACAACAGCGCCGTTCTAGACGCAGTTCAGATCAGTGCCGAATAACAGCATACGCGCTTCAAGGTTGACATAAAGCAATGCTCACAAAAAAACCGACACGAAACTGTCACATGTATCATGTCCGAAGCGTGCGACAGTGTTGGTTGAACTTTAACCGATTGAACTAGATCATAGTCAATAACACCGAGCAATACAGATCTCGAAAGGGCGATAGAGAGTGAGAGAGATGAAGAGAGAGAGAAGTAAATTAACGAGAAAGGGAGAGAGTAATATATCAACCACACGCCAACTACAATGCCCCGATCTTCAGAACCGCTTTTACATTGGTATACCGCTGTTGTTATAGTCGGATAGCTTTTATATACACTCTCTCTTGTCGTCGACAGGCTTTTGTGTCGGTGCCCCGTATCCCGTTACTCTGTTCCTCTCTGCATTATGTTCTTCCCACTTTTGCTTCTGTGCCTCGCCTTTTTGTGTTTCCCTCTGCACTGTTTTGTGCCTCGACAACAAACAACAAGCGCTTAGTGGCTCCCGGCGCTGGTCTTACTTGAGAAAGAGAGGAACTAAACGTTAACTAACCGGCCAGTTAGTTCATCGATTAGCCGAAAACTGCACACGATCTGACGTTGCCTATGTGAGTAGCTGCCCACGTGGACTCAATAGACTCGCAATTCCGAGCGAACTTAAGCCTCAACTATTGTGGTACTATAATTATAGGCAAATGGGCGATTGGCTAGGCATGATTACCTCCATGACCTACTATTACGAGTACGGTTGGCCTAGCTGCACTATGAAGACTATTTGGACCAGTTATGTTTTTCAATTCTGTATACAGTTGATCCTGTCCGTAGTCGAAGCGTATAAATGTGACGATCCTGGACATTTTAAAGACGCTCTTTTTTCCAGCTGTGATGCAGCAACCAGGTCTGTGATCTGTATATATATATATGCGGGCCGTTAATTATATAATCAGAAAAACCAATATGATCAAAAAAAAATTCGAACTCCGGTTGTTTGACTTTCTGACATAGTCTCCTGCTTTGCATACTTAGTCCGCCGTTTTGCTCTTTTCGCAGACGTAGGGCGTCGTGAGGCCTTCAAATTGCGCATTCACAGCGGCGATGATTTTTCATCGCAGAAATATTTCTGTCCCCCGAGCAGAGAGACTCTTTATAAGGTTTGGGAATAGGAAGGAGTCCTAAAGTTACACAGAGCCAAATTAAGATAATAGGGTGGATAGACAGCCCTTTAAGCCCTCGCTTGTGCAATTTTGCCACTACAAATATATAGGTGTGAGGCACAGTAATGGCACTATGAAGAATTGCTTTTTTTGGCTGCATCATTTGCAGCTGTCTGTACAAAAGAATGTAGAAAAAATTGGCATTGTGTCTGGGCTTGCTTCAATAGGTATTGAAATAATATGATTTTTTTAAATCCCAAAAACATTGTCATTAACTTTCTGGTCGACGAAACACTTTTAGCCTTCTTGGACGCATATTCGTTAGGCGCTGTCCAGTCTGTGGACTGCCCTTTGTATGGTTGTATAGTGGTACATTAAAATCTCGTTTGCAGTTACGAGTCAACGCCTAAAATCTTGTGGATTTCTCTTGTTCTTCGACTAACAGTAGTGTATGTCACTTCTTTCATAATTAAAGCTTTCGTTTTTAGCTGGAGAGTTTTTGATCAGAATAAATGATGACGTAAAAGCACATGGCCTGATACAAAGCAGAGGAGAGAACAACCATTGAGTTAGCATGTCCCTTTTGGATTGACTGTGAGAACTGCCTACGCCATCAACCCACAACAATTGTATGCCTTCGTTGTCGTACCAGATTTCCATTTTATTCACAGATATTTCCAAATGACCCCAAATGCTTGGTGGTAGCGAGCTACCATTAAATCGACATATGCAAACATTTTATTGTTTTGTTTTTGCTTTACATATTTTTTTCAGATATAAAAGTAAATTTAAGTTATATATGCCCTAATTACAGAATTACAGTAGTCTATATATATATATATATATATATATATATATATATATATATATAGTGGTAAAGTCAATTTCAGTTTATTTATAAAAAAAACGGGTAAACATATGCATACATCTTATATATAATATACTATATGTGTGGGGGGGGGGAGGGCGTTGCAGTTAAGTAAGGCTAGACTATAAATGGTATCACAACAACGGAAAGAAAATAATCAAAAACAAAAAGGTAAAAAAATGATTACGCACGTACACAAACACTCTTGTTCTAGCGACTGTTCGCGTGCTCATGGAGACTTCAAAGGCCGTTTCGTTCACAGGGTTAGCCATATCATATGCCGAGTATAGGCAGTACATTACAGAGTGAATTTCTATTTAGAAATCAAAGACCACCTTTTGACAAATAATACAACTTTATTAGGGACGGGGCGAAAGTAGAAGTCTGGCTATATCAGTGAATGGCCCGGGAGGGGAGCACACGTTCTGTTGCGTACGATTTCATCCATCGACGAGGCCATTCCAAAACCGATAGAGATTCAGGAGGACCCTACGACCAAGCGGACACGCTTCCGTTCTCGCCAAACCCCCTCCACCTCGAAACAATCAAAACCGTCCAAGAAAAACTGCAAATAGGGCCTCTTCTTGTTCTTCTATTTCTTGGGAAATCGAAATCTTGGCTCACACGTGAGCTCTGAAGCCCCCGGATATTGCCGGCTTCTATGGAGCCCACCCACCCGCCCGCAACATCACAAGCTGGCAGGTGCAGACCCAGCGGTGGTGTGTCAGTCTTCTACACACAGCGATATAGTTAACTCTATTGCCATAGCGGAAAAACTCGTGCGCTGTTTTGTGGCCCTAGACAAAGACTGTCCCAAAGTAGCAGCTGGAGATTTCGTCGCAAGGTTGGGTAAGCTGGACTCTGCCAACACTAAGTCAATGGTTGAAACCTTCGCTGGCCTTGGCTGCTACATTGCCAACGGCAATGATTGGACACGTTCGATTCACAGCCACATGGGGGTTTCTACCATCGATGTATTCGGAACTTACATCGACTTCGATTAAGTTAAATATTTTTTTTTATAGGAATCAACTCCCAAGAGGCACGCAAATCAAATGAAACGCTCCCGTGGAACTGGACATCAGAAGAACGCTGGCCGAAATCAGAACACCCTGACATTTTCACTAATTGCCCGCCCGGCTGCTAACAGACCAAGCTGTTCAGCAATCCCTGTACCGCCCTGGCAAAGCTGACCCCTTGTTGTGCCCTTTGTGCAACTCTTGAAAGCTTGATGACGTAAGGCTCCATTATGAACGCTGTGCCTTTTCCAATATTGAGCAAAGAGCCGCTCCCTTGAAACCTAATGCCGGGAAGTTCCCTAACAAGCCAAACCCTCGTAGAGGCACTCCTCAAAGACTATAAGTCCTTGTTTTCGGTACGAGGTAATACAATATGCAAACATTTATGTCGGAAGCAAAAATATCAGCCGCAAAAAAAGCCGAGCTTTTATAAATCGAGCAGCCGTAATGGCAAGTTACCGTGGTCTGGTGAAGTAATCTCACTAAGGCAGTACTGCGGTCACCCTCCGACAAGGGGTAAAGAGAATGACTAGATTTAAGTGGGTTTACGAGTTACACACTACCGTGTCTTTAACAACGACGCATGGTGCGCATTATGTATTTTACCAGTTAATCTCTCTACAAAAAATCTCTCTCTCTCTCTCTCTATATATATATATATATATACATACATACAGTTATGTGAGAGATAGTCTCAAAACTGGCATGATATAATGTAGTTATACAGTTGATTCACATATATAAGAACCACAAAGCTATATATCGTCGTTTCATTGTCAAGGTAAAGTTGTGTGTCTCTATAACGGGATACTGAGACTACTATAACGTAATTGACGTAGTCAACAACCTTGAGATGTAATAGGTAGGGTAACGTGTTTGGACGAAGACAGGGATTGTCTATACCCATTAGCGACAGAAACGTGACGAAACAAAGAAAAACGGAACAAGAGGACATAGTTATATCAGATTACAGCAGACCACTGGTATATATATATACTAAGTTGTTTAAAAGGTTTTTAATTCGCGTTTATTGGAAATGGCAGCTCGTTGCCTGTTAGCATTCAAAATATTACGGTGATTGGTCCGTTTCCCGTGCAACGTATCACCGTGACTTTGGAAAATGAAAGAAATAGTTACGAGCGGATATTAAGCATTTTTAGTCCAAAGGTGCGATCCAAGTGAAAGCTGAGTTCGACGAGGTTCGCGGTGAGTCTGCGCTACTTTTTGCCACTGTCTCCAAGGAAAGTCAAGGCTGCGAGTTTTTGAGGACACCGCAGAATAACTCTGGTCGACTCCTTTGAAGGCGATAAAACGATCACAAGAGAATATTATTAGCAAAAACTCACCGAGAAACGGCTAGCTTTGCCAAATAAAATTATCCTGTTTCACTAGGACAATAATCATGCAAGTCGCAGCAAAACTGGCCGAATTGAAATCTTTGAGAGTGTTCGTTGGTAACAACTGAAATAGTGTAAATCCAGTGTATGGTCCGAGGTGGGCGAACTCTTGCGAGATGAGTTGAAGAAAGACTTTTTAATTGCAGAAGTTTATGAAGCCATTCTGCATACACGGAAGGCTTGCGGGATTGCAAGGCTTGCATCTGCATACACGGAAGGCTTGCGGGCTTGACGGTATTTATAACGAACACCTGAAGTCAGACCTCGTACTTACTCCGCAGTGGACATTCCTCTTCAATGCCTGCCTGGCTCAGGGAAGGGTTCCGGATAACTGGAGAGACTGTGTTATGATTGTCATTCAGAAAGGGAAAGGCTGTTTGTCGGATACCTCGTCCTGAAGAGGTATATCGAAGAAAAGTAGTGTTTACAAACTCCTATCCACACTACAAGTCCTCCGCCTCACACCTTTTCTTGAGTTCAGAGGAATCCTTTTCGATAAACAACATGGATTGAGGACAAGCAGATCGACGATCTTGGCGTGCCAAAAACTGGTGGAAGAAGTGCAATCGA